>JALIZH010018249.1:0-19938 GCA_030522465.1 Rhipicephalus appendiculatus | reverse complement strand
CTACCGCCAAAACGAAGACGCAAGTGCAGGCCGTGTTGGCCGACGCGGCGTGTATCGATGGTGTTGTTTACCAAAACACTGCCGCGATAGCTGTCTTCGTAGCCGCCGTATAGGAGGGTTGCAAGGGGGCGGGGCCCCCGAGATGGCGCCAGCGTCGGAACGGCAGCGCGTACATCTTGGTGGTTTCCGCGTGGGCTCAGACGCATTCTACCCGCGTCATGCACACTGTCACGCACAAAGCATCTCGTCGCTGCTCGCGATTTCGAGAAAACCGATGAAGCGCGCCACCAGAGAACATGTGCGCCACCACGGAGCACCAATATGGCGGCGGACGCCGCTAGCGATCCAAGCGGATGACGTCAAGTTTTTGACGCAGCGCTTATAGGTGGCTCGAGAAAACAATTGCTAGAACTATCACTCCGCGTTTAACAAACAACGCAAGCAAACGAGAATTTTCCGCATATCTACGTAGCTGTGGCATAAAGGAAACACTCGGTGAGGTTTCGAATGCAATGCCCCACAGTGCCCGGACTGAATTATACTGTTTTGAAAGACCTGTAAGGTGCATATTCACGCATTCATGCGCGCACAATTTTATCGTTCCGTCCCATTCGATTTAAGTCAACGGCTAGCCAGCCGTTGACCAGTGGGCAGCACTGAGTCACGGCGCTACGTCGCACAGGCACCACTAGCACTGACGTTCACTAAAAACAGACAACGCAAGACACAACCACAACAACAACGAAAAACATTCCGCACTCAGCGGGATCGCCTCGCCGGAGCGCTTGGGCAGCTATGGCGATAGCAGTGGCAGCGGTGGCACCGGCGGTAGAGTAGAGCAGCGGTGGTGGCGCGGCGGTCGCCAGCACCCGCGCGGCCGGGAAGTTGGCTTTCCCTCAAAAGGATGCTTTTTGCGCACGTGAGCGCGCTGGGCGAATGGGGGCGCGAGCGGCGAGTTCTATCAGAGGCGCAACTCTGCTACCTAAAGGTAGCATATACAGTAATTCTAATATATGAGATGGCGTTGGCGGTGCAGCTGCTCTAGCTGCTCTGCACTGTGTTTTTCGTGGGCTCCGGAATGACAGCTACACATAAGTTTTTTCTGCATGATTCGAGCTTGCTTTTATTAGTTATATGAGTACATAAGCCACTAGATTGAAGCTTAATTGGGGTTACAACTTTGTACTGTTTCTTGTGTGACAGTCGCCTGGCTTTTTTTTTTTTTTTTTTTTTGGCACCACGTGGCTGAAGGGTACACAAGTGCTTTGAAGCATACTGGCGGAGTGTTGTGGTACCTTTTGGCTTTGAGTGCATGTAATCCGAAGTGTGAACGATCTAGCCATGGTCAAAAAAGACCGTAAAGTGTTCAGGGTGCGGAATGGGATGGAAAATAGAGGATGACAAGGCAGAACAAGCTGACGCCAAGTGTAAGCAATGTGAGTTAGAGGCGAAAGTGGAAATAATGATGGCTGCCCAGAATGAGCTCAAGGTAAAAATCGCCGAGCTGGAGAATGCGTTGGCGACAGAGCGAGAAAAAACGATGGCTATGGGAGAAAGGCTTAAGTCAGCTGAGGAAGGGTTAGCGAAGGCAGTCATGGTGAACAAGGAAGCAAGCGACGGCGGGAACAGGGGGGCATCAACCCCAATAGTGGGAGACGCGAAGGGGGGAGACAGGTTTGGGGAAGACAGGTGCAGGGGTCACAGGACCCAGTTTCCGCGAGGTGGTTTTGGGGATGGGAGGGAGCAAAACAGCGGCGGTTCGCGAGCTGGTGACCGAGGCTGTGGCCAGGTGCGGGACAGTCCAGCAGAAAAGTCGGAGCACGTGATAATGGCCGGGGACTCGAATTTAGCTAGATGCGCAGAAGCAGTCAAGGAAAGGGTGAGAGGCGACAAACGAGTTTTAATAGGGACGTTCCCGGGACGTAGGCTGGGATCAGTGATGAGACAAGCTAGCGTAGAACTCGCAACTAAAGCTAATGGACGTAACCTCGTGATAATTGCGGGAGGTCTAAACGACGTCTTGAATGAAGAATCAGCCGAACTAGCGACCACATTGGAGAAAGGGGTCGATGGCATGCGCGCCATTTCCCCTCAGGTGCAGATAGTGGTATGCACAATACCGGAGGTACCGGTGCGTGACGGCAACCTGCAAAGAGCGGTTGTCGACGCAAACAAAGAGATATGGCAGATGAGTCGAGAGAAAGGCATCGAGGTAGTGGAAATAAACAGAGAGGTGCACAGGTGGGCTGGTTTTCGAAGAGACGGAATACACTTCAATAGGAGGCTTGGTCATGAGGTGGGTTGGCGACTTGCAGGACGCGCAGTAGCTTTTTTAGGGGGGCACGCGGGCCTTTCGGTGTCCAGGGTAGCGTGTAATGAGGACAACAACCAGGGGGACTCTGTGACAGGTAGTATAGCGAAAAACGAGAGAAAAGGTAAAAGAAGGGAGAAGGCGAGTGTCGCAATTGGTTACATTAACATGCAGGGTGGCAGAAAAAAGGCAAAATGGTTAGAGATTGAGGGACAGTTAAACAAGGAACAGATAGGTGTTTATGCGGTTACAGAAACACACCTTAGAGACTTGGAAGAGCCACCACATATTGACAATTATATTTGGGAAGGATGCGACAGGATCATATCAGAAAGGAGAGGTGGGGGGTGTTGGAATGTTAATTCATAGCAGAGCAAAATGGGATAGAGTGAAGCAAACGTGTTCAGAGCACCTGTGGGTCTCGGGCGCAGTAGGTGGAAAGAAAACGTGGCTAGGTGTAGCTTACTTGTGGACGGGAAATAACTGCAGAGAAAAGAATCTGGAGATAGTGAAATGCATAAGCACCGATATTAAAGAATTTGGTTATGATTCCGAAATAATCCTTCTAGGGGACATGAATGCTCACATACACGACCTTGACGGATATTCAGACTCCAATGGCAAGTTATTGCTAGATCTCTGCGAGCAACATAGTCTTGAAATAGTTAACGCGGGGCCTATGTGTGAGGGACAGATCACGTGGGAAGTCGGAAACAGGCAATCGAGCATTGATTATTGTCTCATGACAGAAGGAATCTATGACAAACTTAGAGAGATGAGAATAGACGAGGAAGGTATTAACAGCTTGGGTAGTGATCATAAACGCATAACATTACAAATGGGATATAAAACTGAAAATAAGAACCTAGAATCAAACATTGGGAGCTCGTATTTAAATGAGAAACAAATAACTAATATAGCCGCAAGAGTCGAGGAAGAAGTAGACAAACTGCCAGGCAAAGACTGGAAGTATAGTGAGCTGCTACATGTAATCACGAAAGAAATAGAAAAAGAGAAGAAAACTATTTCTTGGAAAGGAAAGAGAAAGCCAAAAAGTTGGTGGAACCATAGGTCGGCAAAATGAATGGAGCTCACTCAGACTCACTCAATAAATATATTTTTCGCTTAGGACTCACTCGGACTCAGACTCACCGAAATTTTGCTGAAGCAGACTCACTCGGACTCAGACTCACGAAATTTCTCTTCAACCAAACTCACTCGGACTCAGACTCACCGGTGTTTTCGTCATCCAGACTCACTCGGACTCAGACTCACTAAATTTCTCCTCAAACGGACTCACTCGGACTCAGACTCATGAATATTTTCGTCAACCTGACTCACTCGGACTCAGACTCACCAAATTTTTCCTCAAGCGGACTCACTCGGACTCAGACTCACCAAAATGTAACTCAGCCGGACTCACTCGGACTCAGACTCACCAAAATTTAACTCAGCCGGACTCACTCGGACTCAGACTCACGAAAATATTACTCAGCCCTACTCACTCAGACTCAGACACACGAAAATATAACGAAAATATAACTCAGCCGGACTCACTCACCAAAATATTTGTCAGCCGGACTCACTCGGACTCAGACTCACCAAATTTTTCCTCAAGCGGACTCACTCGGACTCAGACTCACCAAAATGTAACTCAGCCGGACTCACTCGGACTCAGACTCACCAAAATTTAACTCAGCCGGACTCACTCGGACTCAGACTCACGAAAATATTACTCAGCCCTACTCACTCAGACTCAGACACACGAAAATATAACGAAAATATAACTCAGCCGGACTCACTCACCAAAATATTTGTCAGCCGGACTCACTCGGACTCAGACTCACCAAAATTCTCCTAAAGCGGACTCACTCGCGGACTCACAGACTCGCCTAACTTTTTCTCAACCAGACGTACTCGGACTAAAAATTAGCAATATTCGATTTGGCCCGGCTCATCCAATAAATGTCCAAGGAGCGCCATAAAATAGCTTATGTAGAATAACACATGTAAAGGGTTCACAAGTGCCAGGAAACCTTCAAAATATATGTATGATAGCTTTCAACGTACGAAAAGAAGTTATTTCCCGTGCATCGCAATGTCTATCGTAAAGAGAAATTCAACATTACACGCGACTTTTGCAATATTGAGAATCTTCTCTTTAAATATAAGAATGGGTCTACGGACCTTCGAGGAACATTAGGTTTTCATTCCTGTTACCTTTGAAATGCGCAATGCGCACGCGCCATTTGTTTTCAATGGGCGAGCGCGTACGTGCGTTTTTGGCAGACCCGATTATAAATGGAGTCCTTTCTTACGCTTTGCCGTTCGAAGGCCTAATCACGCTACTTGGGAACGAAGAAAGCTTGACATTACGTTATGGCGCTTTTCTAAACACGTTCATGAAACTGCCAATGGTATTGCAGTCGATTTACCGGTCATTGACAACGCGAAAAAGAAAATAATATGAGGCGGCCATCTTTTGCAGAATCGAGCTCACCACCCTTGAAAAATTTTGGAAACATGGCATGGTTCTGCCTCTCTAAAGTTTCGAAAACACCTAGCTGCCACGATAGTCTAGTGGTTGTGGTGCTTGACTGCTCACCCGAAGATCACAGCATCGAATCCCGGCCGCATTTTCGATGGATGCCGAAACGCTTGAGCCATGTGTGCTTATATTTTGGCGCACGTAATGAACCCCAGGTAGCCAATATTTCCGCAGCCGTCGACTACGGCACCCCTCATAATCACATCATGGCTCTGGGACGTTAAACGCCAATATTTATTATACTAGTGTTTCGAATTATAGAAGCGGTAAGTTCGGTTTTAGTCGATGTCATGCTTTCGCAAAGTGATTGCGGATAATATAGGTTCGTATTTTATGTCGCAAAGCCAAGATGTGGTTGTCAGAGGCGCCGTAGTGGAGGGCTCCAGATATTTCGACCACCCAGGGTTCTTCAACGTGCATCTTAATCTAAGTACACGGGTTGTGACTGCGTTTGTTTCTAGTAAGATATTTTTCGGAGCCGGCTAAGAACCAGTAGTAACTGTTAGTGACTACTCTATCTCGTGGATAATGGTAAAGAGTCGTATCACGCTGGATACGGACACAAGGCAAAAAGGAACGTGCACAGGCGCGCCGATGAGAGCCGGCCAGTGTGTTCAAAGGTATGGTGGAAGCTTTTTGCATAGCCTGGTACAGACCATGCAAAACGAGGTGGCAATTTCCTGCTTTCCAAAAACCCCAATTGCTGACAGTAAAGCCGATTGCAAGAATGCCGTATTGAAAGGTGGGGACGCGGGCACCGCTTCACAGTGATCCTACTAGTCCCCAGAAAGGACAGGAATATTCATTTCTAAGAAAAAAGTCACTAGACAAGGCCCTGAACTGACAACTAGAGGGTTTACTACAAACCAGACGCAATAAATTCACATACCTAACCCTGCGCTATTATCAATTTTATTTCTTTTTATTCTCACTGCGTCGCTATTATATCTATCCTTAATTGCTTATTTGTATTGTTTTTACTTGGATGTAACTGCTACTCTCTTACGCATTCTCAAATGCACAGCTCCCCTCTGTAATTCCTTCGGGCCTTCAGGGTACTATTAAATAAATAAATGAGAAGCCTATTTTCAGCGGGTAAATGGGGCAGCGGAAGTTGCCATAACGTACTGTTTTTCTTTGCAGAATGACAGACTGATGGCCAATTGGTGTGGGTTCATAATGACATCTAGTGATTCATGAAACATATGAGAAAGGCGCTAATTTGTCTCCCGTGAGGGGACATCGCTCAGCGACTTATGATCGAAAGCCAGTGCTACAACAAATACAAAATGAGTGACATGAAGGCAGTACATGCGCTTTTTTTTCTTTCCTGCTTCAAAGTCTACATTCTCGAAAGATGCAGGGAGGGGGGGTAAGGGATGGAGAGCAGTGCTCGAGTCTCGTATAGACGTCAGACTCTGGAGTTTTGCGGACACGTAGCGCCACCTGTCGGATCAGTTTTGGGTAGTGCAAAGTCCGGCTCCCTTGCACAGTTTGCTGTGCAACCGGGTGCAACTAGCGAGTTGGAAACAACAATTAACCTAAATATTTGGTGTGTTGGCGCATTGAACACTCAGAAAAAGAGCTACGAATTTATCTCCGCTAGTCGGACGCGCAACCGAACCGCCATGAAGTGCGTGCCAGAACGACGGCGAAAACAAGAGCAGACGCAACAGCTCCGCGCACTACAAAGAAGGGCTTCAGTCGAAGCTGTTGTTGCTTTGTGAATTGCCACGGACGTAAAGGACTTGCTTTACCGATTTCTGTAGCTGTTGCACGAAGCAGAACGGCGAGAGGTCTGGATACGGGCTGTTGCGAACGTGCTGGGTAAGCGAATTACTCGCGTTCTCCACAGCCGGTCGCATGAGAACGTGTGATAATGTGGGTCTCATGTTAGTGTTTTGAGTAACCTTGACTATGAAGTTCAGCAGAGCCTCAGACCGCGGTGCGCGCCGTGCAGGAGTCAAATGCAGACTGGTGAAGCGCGCGATAAACATCGCGCACTCCGCGACCCCCCATGATCTTAACTGGTCGTCATCACACAGCATCGCCCACGTACGCATTGAAGGTTCAAAGTTCTGGCTTTAACTAGCAAATGCTAACACGTGCATCATACAAGTAAATCGCAAAATTTTGGTCGTGACCGCCGTCAGGTTTTTCTTACCCGTGGTCTCCGCGATTGCCGGAGCTATCTCGGAGGCCACGGTTTTGCCTCTCGTTGTATGCCGAGAAAGTGGACACGCACGTATCCCCATTTGCAGTATATACAAACGGAAAACAACCGACAGCAGAACATTCGAGGATGCGTAATAAAACAGTTCAACGCACAGGAAGCGAGAGATGGATGGAGAATGCAACTGCAAAGGCGAAAATCGCCGGGACCATTCATGCCTGATAAAGCGAGCTTTGTACCACTGATCGTTAGAAACATTGCTCGTGTACGTACTTCATCGCTTTGACATTTTGTATATGCCCAAATTTAACGCATTTAGGCGTTCAGGAACGCACGTCGGAGTGCCTCGAACTTGATGTCATGCGATGCTCGCTGCTTGCGAGTTGCAGCACGCCGAAATAGCTGAAACATCTTTTGCATTGTAGCAACAGTTATTCACTTTGATGAGCTTCCTACTTTTCTGAAGCGAGGGTGGATTGACGGAAGAAGCTTTCCAGGTCCTTGATTTTCAGGAAACAGCCTTCAACACGAGCGAAAGAGGGGGGGGTTCTAGTGGCCTACGCACATTCGCCTGCGGACGGCTCTCTTTGCACTACCCAGTTATGGCCAGGGCGGCGATGAGAGCGCTGGTGGCGGCGTTTTTCGCAGCGCCGCCTGGGCAGAGTCTGACGTCTATATTTATGAGACCGCTCCTCATCTTCATACCAGCGCATACTCCCCCCCCCCCCCCCCCCCCAACCCTCGATCTTTCCCATTGAAGTTCTGAAACAAAATTTTGAAGGCTAGATAACATGTGGGATAGATTTGTGTACACACACGCGGATCATCTACGAAATACCAACAGATAATATAGCCTAGGACGTATTTAAAATCGATTTTAAAGTTCCTATCGCCCTACTGCAGCTAAACGTGCCTTCGTTTATTGTGTAAACAACCAACCACCCACTGCGTCACGAGTTTAAATATAAAACCAAAATCACCAATCGTCGCCACAGCAGCGGATAGAAGAAAGGAAGACAATAATTCATGACCTCTGCACCAACGGCTACACAAAGGCGTTTATTCGCAGAGCCCTCCGTAAGAGAAAAGACGGGGGAAACGTGACACCAACGGCGCCGCAACGACGCCGCGTGTCGATCCCCTACATTGCGGGCGCCAGCGAAGCAATAGCCCGTATACTGACAAAGGCAGGGGTCGACGTTTCCCACAAGCCATCCACCACCATCCGCAGTTTCATCCCTCGGCCCAAAGACAGCGCATCTGCGGAAAAACCGCAGGGAGTCGTGTACCGGATCACGTGCGCCGACTGCCCCGCTTCCTACATTGAGGAAACCAAGAACTTCCATGAAAGAATGCGGCAGCACAAGAATGACCTCCGTCACTTGAACAGCGGACGGACCGAAGTGACAGAGCACTGCCAGCGGTTTGACCACCATACCAGTCCCGACGGCGCAGTGATTTTGGAAAAAGGAAGGACCTTCGCCGGCGGCCCCTCCTTAAATCCTGCTACAATGAGCAGACCGCGGGAAACATCAACCACACCACGGGGGCACTGCCCTCCTTCTACTGCCAGGGCTTGCGACGACTCACGGCAAACAATCCCGCCTGGCAAGAAGGCGTTGCACATCTCGGGCCTTCTCACCCCTGAACAAGAAGCCGATCATGCTTCGAAACGTCGCGGTTTCTTAAAATAAATTTTGGCTGGAGTTTTCTCTTTTCTCCAGTTTTCTGTTATCCCAACCAGACAGACTTCTGCCGAATGTTCACTTTTGAAAGAATAGAGATATTTGTGTTGCAGGCCCCAAGCCTAGAGTGTCGAGCTCGTTGCTTCGTCTTGTACTTTCCTTGCATTCCTTGGGGGGGTATTAGGAGCTCGAAAGCAAAATACGAGAAACGAGCCTGGGAAACGCCCGTGCCATGAAGCTTTTTGCCGTGTGGCTTGGACGAACACAATGACGGCTGAGGGAACACCGAAAGTGCTTCCGCGCGTCAACGCTGTCTATGAATGGAAAGGTGTTTGAATAGGGAAAAAAAAGAAAAAAATACGAAAAAAAAACGGGTTTTGCTTGAGTCGGCAAGGACTGAACTGCAGGCGTGCTGGGAAAATATGGCAGCAATATCTCCCAAAGAGAGTCTAGAATTCGAAGAGGTCATTAAAGTTTAAGAATTGCCGAGAGGTAACAGAATTCTTTGACCACATTACAGCCCGAAGAAATTTGTTTTTGCAAGTGATGAAGCGTCGCGTATGGCATGAATGGTGCGTTTCTACCCCCTTCCTCCTTGAAATACGGTCGCTACAACTTTCGAGGTACCACAGGGGCAAGCTTTATCTAGCCACTTTAAATAACGCAGCCGCTGTTTAATTGGTAGCGAATGACATGACGAAAGCCGATGGTCTGTGTCGTCGCTACATTTTTAACAAAGTTTGAAATTCGTTGAGATGGTGCATAGCTACTGGGAAATTTTTGAGCGCGAAACAATGCATTGACAAGGCATTCAAAAGCGCCCGTCCTGTCTTTCTCGTGCTTGTGAATGTCTTGTTTGGCGCTCAAAAATTTCCCAATTGCCACATTTATTCATGGAAAAACCGAAGCGGCATCTAAAGACACAAGCGGTTCAATGCAACAGAGAGCGAAGGGGCGCTCTATGCTCGCGAATCGTGCTGCTTTATCGTATTTGAATCCACATGAATGATGAAGCTCGAACATTGCACTCATTCTCCGTTGATTAGGTACACAATTGTAGATCAAACTCAATGTGGATCACGATGTCGCTTAATAAAAGTGGCCTGGAGTTGTACATGTGTCAGAAGATGCTGCACAGCCCACTTACATGCCCTCGTATATGAGGGCATGGACAGCTTGATAATTTGAAAAATAATTTCTAGGGCTTTAGAAGACGGTACGTCTATACGATTACAAGGCACGCCATAAAAGGAGGCTATAAATATTTGTAACCATAGGTCGGCAAAATAAATGGAGCCCACGCAGACTCACTCAATAAACATTTTTTGCTTAGCACTCACTAGCACCCAGACTAACCAAAATTCTGCTGAAGCGAACTCACTCGGACTCAGACTCAATAATATTTTCTTCAACCGGACTCACTCGGACTCAGACTCACCAAAATTTTGCTGAAGCGAACTCACTCGGACTCAGACTCATTAATATTTTCTTCAACCGGACTCACTCGGACTCAGACTCACCAAAATTTTTCTGAAGCAGACTCACTCCGACTCAGACTCACGAAATTTCTCTCCAACCAAACTCACTCGGACTCAGACTCATGAATATTTTCGTCAACCTGACTCACTCGGACTCAGACTCACTAAACCTTTCCTCAACCTGACTCACTCGGACTCCGACTCACCAAAATTTTCCTCAAGCGGACTCACTCGGACTCAGACTCACCAAAATATAACTCAGCCGGACTCACTCGGACTCAGACTCACCTAAATATAATTCAGCCGGACTCACTCAGACTCAGACTCACGCCTCAATCTGAGTCTGAGTGAGTCTGAGTGAGTCGACTCATGAGTGAGTTTGCCGACCTATGGGTGGAACAAAGAAATCCGGGATGCGATCGAGAAGCGACGTGAGGCATCACGGCAGCACAGACAGGCAAAAAAGGAGAAGCGGCCACAGGATGAAGTCAACCAAGTATGGGAAATATATTTAGAGCAAAAATCCATTGTGCAGAAATTACTCGAGGCAAAAATGAAATGCGAAAGTGAACGCTGGATAACAGAGAATCGGGAAAAGAAGAAGGCCGCGCCTAGGATATTTTGGAGCCACCTAAAAGCGCTAGGTAGGAAGTCTGTCACAATGCAACAACATATGGTATAGATGAAGAAGGAAATCAATTGGAAGGGTATGAAGCGCGAGGTTACATCCGAAAGGTAAAAGCCGATTCGTTTAAAAAGGTCGCCCAGGGTATTCCCCCCGGTGAGTAAAAGTATGCGGAAGAGTACAACCGAGGAAGATGTAGTACTTGAGAATTTCAATTGGAAGAAGGCCGAAGGAAAAATTCCTAAGCGCACTACTCCGGGCATAGATGGGGTTCCCGTCAGCCTCATTAACGAACTAGGACATAGCACTAAAGAAGCACTGCTGAAAGCCATAGAAAGGTGCTTACAGGAGAGGGAAATACCAGACAGTTGGCGAAAAAGTAGAATGTACTTAATCTATAAAGGCAGGGGAGAAAAGGATAACATTCGCTCGTATAGACCGCTAACCATTACATCGGTGCTATACCGGTTGGCGATGCAGGCAGTAAAATTAAAAATAGAAACGTGGGTAGAGCAAAATGATATTTTGGGAGAACTCCAGAATGGATTCCGAATCGACAGGCGGTTAGACGATAACCTGTTTGTTCTTACACAGTGTATAGAAATATCAAAAATAGAAAACAGGCCCTTATACGTAGCTTATCTAGACATCACCGGGGCATATGACAACGTTAATCAGGAAATTTTGTGGGATATATTGAAGGAAGTGGGCATAGGTGACGACTGTATACAGCTTTTGAGGGAAATATACCGAGAAAATACAGTTTGTGTAGAATGGGAAGGAATAAGCAGCAAGGACAGCGTTGACATTAGCAAGGGGCTGAGACAGGGATGTCCTTTGTCCCCGCTGTTATTCATGCTGTACATGGTGAGGATGGAAAAAGCGCTAGAAGGTAGCAACATTGGATTTAATCTGTCACACAAACAGACAGGCGCGATGGTTGAGCGGAAGCTTCCAGGTCTATTTTATGATGACGATATTGTCTTATTTGCGGACAGTCAAGATGATATACAGCGGCTGGCAGATATATGCGGAAGGGAAGGCGAGGCTCTAGGACTAGGTTTTAGTGCAACAAAATCTGGATTGATGGTATTCAATGATCACGAAGACCATGCGGTCTTAATACAGGGCCAAGAAATACCGAGGGTAAGCGAGTACAAGTACCTCGGAGTGTGGGTAAATTAGGGGGGATAGATATATGGAGGTACAAGAGAAAGCATCGGTAACAAAGGGAAAGAGGAATGCTGCAATCATGAAGCACAGAGCGTTATGGGGATACAATAGGTACGAGGTGCTTCGAGGGCTGTGGAAGGGTGTGATGGTTCCGAGGCTTACATTTGGAAACTCAGTGGTGTGCATGAAGTCAGAGGTGCAATCAGGAATGGATGTAAATCAAAGGACTGTGGGACGTCTCGCGTTGGGCGCTCACGGGAAAACGACAAATGAGGCTGTAAAGGGTGATATGGGATGGACAGGTTTTGAAGTGAGGGAAGCTCAGAGCAAAATTAGATTTGAAGAGAGGCTGAGGAAAATGAAGGAGAGTAGATGGGCAGGGAAGGTTTTCAGGTATTTGTATAGAAAAAGCGTCGACACGCAGTGGAGAAAAAGAACTAGGAGGCTCACCAGTAAATATACGGCTAGCAGTGTGGGCGACATGGCAACAAGGAGCATTAAGCGAAAAGTCAGAGAGGCGGAGAGGACTTATTGGATGACAGCGATGGAAAAGAAGCCGGCTCTCAGTGACTACCGAAGGGGAAAAAACGAAATAAGGAGGGAGAGGTTTTATGATAATTCGAGGGGAAGCGCTTTACTGTTTGAAGCAAGGTCGGGTTGCCTTAGAACGCGTAGCTATAAAGCGAGATTCTGTAACGAGGAGGAACAGTGTACATGCTGTGGGGGGAACTAAGGAAACGATGGAACATGTACTGATTGAATGTGGCGATATCCACCCAGATATACGTGTGGGCACGAGTCTACATGAAGCCTTGGGTTTTAGGGACAACAATGGAAAGCTGAACACGTCCGCGATAGAAATAAGTAAGAGACGGTTAGAGTATTGGTGGCAGAAAAGTAGAGATAAAGGACAAAAATGAAGAATGGGGAAAAAAGAGGTCATTCTGCCTTAAGAGGCAGAGAGATGGACCGTGAATTTATATTTTTCTTTGCTATAATAACATAAATTTAATCAATGTAGATAAGGCATTAGGCCAACATATAAAGAAAGTTTTTTTTTTTTTCGAGCCTGGTGGCAGACATGTCACCACCCCGTTATAAAGGAGACGCTCATAGCATCCATCCATCCATCCATCATAGAGTTACTGCATGGAGGAAGGAATACTCAAAAATGTTCAAGTACAGTCACCAACTAGCCCAGCTTTCAATCCTTCTACTATGGAGAGGCCCTGACGTCACATTCGTGAAGCCTCCACCTCGCAAACACCCGCATGGCCTCCTAGCGAAGGAGCAGCTAAGCATTTTGCGATTTCCGTCGCGTCGTTTGCAAGCGCATGCGCGCACCGACCGAGTTGGCGAGTAGCGGAGCTTTTGCAGCCTTTTTTTTAGATGCGAAGCAGCTCTCTGACTCACGTGTGTAACGCCGTACGTTACGTGCGTCCGTACGAATGCGCCGCAACGCGTTCCCCTCGCCGTAGGTGTTGGAGCGTTGCCAAGTAGGTCACGCCACAGCTGCGCGTTGACGTCACGCTCCCCCTCGCACGCTTTCCTCGCAGGTGTGCGCTGACGTCACTCTCTCCCTCACCCGCAGCATGCTCGCGGCAGCGCCCGCAGCTGCCGGCTGCTCCGCCCGCTCGCAACACCTCTGTCTGAACGTGTCACTTCTCTCTCGCTTCACCCTCTCCACCGCCCGCAACGCTCGACCGTACGTCGAGTGGAAACACTCTTTCGGCTCGTTTATCTGCGATGACGCCCGTTTCAACCGGGTCAACGCCGTGCGGTCCGCTGCTGCTTCGCATCCCATCAGGGTTCCCTTCGGGGAGATGTTTTTTTTTTTTTCGCCGTGCAAGCGTCGCAGTAGATTCACTCGTGCTGCTCCTTCTGTGTTTGTTTTTAGGAAAGCTACGCAATGTCCAGCTATTGCGTATACCCCGTGTAAATCGCGTGCACTGCGGAAAGCACCGGGTGTCACTTTTCACGTGTACGTACGATCGCTTCATTGCTGATCACTAATGGATGGTACTTGCATGCGAAGCTCTCAGATGTGCGCTCTGTTGGTTCCTACGTATTGTGTCAACTCAGAACACACGTGAACTTCTGTGTTTGGTGTCTGGCGCACCGTACATAACACACGCCGTAGGCATCGTACCGCGTGTTTGGAGGTTGTGTCGTTCGTACGGAAGGGCAATAAACTTTTGCTGTCGTTATCGTACTACGTGGTGTATGTATTTTGCGGTGTTTGCGCGCTGCATGGTAGTAGTTGTGTGCGCAGTGGAATTACAAACTTTGCGTGTACGATCGCGTATACAATACGGCGGTGTCCTTTTTTCGACGTAAAGTTTCGTCAAATACTAAGTTGGCGTTGCGCCGAATAGGAAGAAAAGCCTAACGCCCAGCAGAACGCGTAAGTCACTGCCAGGTGAGTTCGAACAGAACGATGCAGGGGCTGAATGTTTTGGATTACGGCATTGCACCAAAACGCTCCTCGAAGAATTTCAGCACGCAGCGCGCGGGCCTACCACACACGAACAGCCTGGTAAACGTGTACTCGCAACATTTTACTGCTTGCAAACCGGACAAAGCGCGCTAAATTCACGTCGGGACAACAAATCTTCGCAGAAGCGAACCAGCGTGGAGAGCACGCCGCGGGGCGTCTGCTGTTTTGTTTGCCCCATATCGGTTTGTTTGCCCCATAAATCTGACGTCACTTCCGCCACACTTTTCGCAATGCATTGGGATACGATAGGGCCTCTCCTGAGTTTTCCTTCCTCCATGAGTTACTGTATATGCTACCTTTAGGTAGCAGAGTTGCGCATAGGTCCGCCATCTTGCCCGTCGAGGCGTCCACGTCATGCAGGAAAGCCACCCCTCTCGAATGTAGGAGCCGACGCGGCCCAGCGGCTCCGTGCGCTTTCTCGCTCGTTCATAACCCGTCGCTGGCGCAATGACTTTGGCTTCGAAGAAAAAAAAAGGAGAACTCGAACAAATAATGACTTCAGATGAAACTGGTGCTATAGATTGTTTGATGACAGTCACCATCGGAAGTAACATTTTTGTTTTAAATAGCGAAGAGGAAAACTTCGACCTCATTTGTCGAGATTCTCGACAAATTAAGTTCAGCAAATCGCTCGTTTCGCGTAGTTTTTGACGCAGCGCTTAGGTGGCTCGAGCAAACAATTGCTAGAACTATCACTCCGTGTTTTACAAATAATGCAAGAAAATCAGTATTTTCCGCATACTTACGTAGCTGTGGCATAAAGTAAACACTCGGTGCGGTTTCGAATGCAATGCCGCACAGTGCCAGGACTGAATTATACTATTTTGACAGACCTGTAAGGTCCATATTCACGCATTCACTCGCGCACAATTTTATCGTTCCGTCCCGTTCGATTTGTGTCAACGGCTAGCCAGCCGTTGACCAGTGGGCGCAAAACAATACATATCCTGTTTGTTATCGCCTACTCCAGTCGCAAAAATATTGCCATGAGATTTATAACTACACTATATAGACATATGTTAGTCAGGCGTGACGTGGATGTGCATTCTGGAACGTACTGTAATGCTAGAATAAGTAGTGAGTCGTATGAAACTGCCTACACATTCGACCTGCAGTGACGATTTCTATGGCTGACAGATGTACTGTCGTGAGCAATATACGAGCTGGAACGCCGATTTCATGCTTATTCGACTACAGTGAAACCTCGTTAATACGTACCTGCCGGGAACGGCGGCATAACTACGCACTAAACGTACTACGCATTAACCAACAGCTACAAATTTGCATCTCCTGACGTGCGCCATTGCCGCCAACAAAGGAATAACTACAGTGCCACAGCAAATATTGCTTAAAATGCCCATCACAAAGCCATTTCTTTCTTTTTGCCCAAGTGCAGAAAAGATTCTGTCACTCTCGCACACAAGTCCGCTATAGCACGCGGTGGCGACGGCAAGGACCAATCCGAAACTACTGCGGGGTCCGGGATACGCAGCGTGGTATATAGCGACGGAACGGGCATAATCGGCTGTCCGCGATACATGTGTTCCGTGGTCTGCTTCTGAGCGAAAACTGACGCAGTTTTTTTAACCGCGGTACGGCCGCAGAGAGCCAAATCGTCTACTGGCTAGTTGCGTGCAGCGCTTCGCCTACTCGGCGCACGCCGTGACTGCCGGTCCGCTTGCTGTAGAATATGCCCGCTCCGCTTCAGCCCGTGCACAGATGCGGCGAGTAGCTTGTTGGCTTAACGCGGCAATGACGAGCTTTCTGCAAGCGATGCGCACTCCGCGATGCTCTAGCAGTCCTGGCAACGGACGGAGACGCTTTTGTCTGTCGCCTAATGAAAGCGTGCAGTATGGCTACAACAGCGCTACGCTTGCTGTACCCTGCGCGTGTTAGCGTCAATACAGCAAGGTTTCTCGGTGCCCGCGGCCCGCAACGCTAAATTCCGCAACAGCGAGCTGCTTGCGTTTCTGCAAAGCGGTGTGCGCTTGAACACGGTCCCGCACAACGAGGCGGCAGCGATCGGCGGCCCAGCGCGTTCAGATAGTCGCCTATTAAAAGCGTGCAGTAGGCTTAAAGTGGCGCTACGCCACACGCGTGATGCTATACCGTGATAAGGCTTTTCGTCGGCGATAAGTCATAGCGGCGCGTTTGTCGGTGGTCGCCACCTCGCCTTCGTTTTTTCCCGTATGATTACCCGCAAAGGCACCGCCGCAATCGCGCGGAAGTCGGAATAGTGGATCGGCCGATCTCCGCACTTATCAAAGTGATGGAAAACCGTTTGCGGGACACTGTGGCATCTGCAAGTTCAACGGCGCTGTAAATTTTTATGGCGCAAAATGTTATCGCTGCACGCAGTTGGTACGCACTAACCGGTAGGCATCAGACGAACCACTACGGCTTAAGCGGTCCGCGAATGCATTAGTCTCTATGAGACTCGGCCGGGGATTCGTCGCAACTACGTTTTAACCGTTAGTACGTTTAAAGCGGGTACGTACTAACGAGGTTTCACTGTACTTGCAATGTACTGATATGAATTTGGCGTACATAATTGCCAGAGCTACCTTTCGCTTGAGCATTTAGAGTCATTAACATTTTTGCTCACGCCAACTACGTTTAGCCGCTATGACACTTGAAATGTAATTTCAGTGTTCCAGTTCGCACTGCTTACGACTACACATACTGACCAACATTATTCAACAATTTTACTTCGAGTGCAGGTTTTTTCTAGCACATGTTTCAAAAGGCTGAGTTTATTTTGAACTTTGAAAATACGAGCGGGAGAGAGCAGAACACGGTCGTTGACAACTCGGACCAAAATACCTAGCTTAGCGAGTTGCAGGTTTGGCACTTCCTTTTTTGTCACGGTCACCATGAAATGGGCTATGCAATGAGACATGGAATGGAGAAGAAAGCCTTTCCGTTTTTTCTTGTCGACTCGTGCAGTGGGGAGCCTAGCATCCTGTCATCGTCGCAACTTCGCAGCACTGAGTCACGGCGCTACTCCGCACAGGCACCACTAACACTGACGTTCACTAAAAACGGACAACGCAAGACACAACCACAACACCAACGAAAAACATTCCGCACTCAGCCGGATCGCCTCGCCGGAGTGCTTGGAGAGCGAGAGCAGAGCAGCGGTGGTGGCGCGGCGGTCGCCAGCACCCGCGCGGCCGTGAAGTTGGCTTTCCCTCAAAGGATGCTTTTCACGGCCGGTCTACAGGCGCGCGCTCGCTCCCTCGAGAGCGCGCGCCTCCAGACCGGCCGTGGCTTTTTGCGCACGTGAGCGCGCTCGGCGAATGGGGGGCGCGAGCGGCGAGTTCTATCAGAGGCGCAACTCTGCTACCTAAACTCGCCGCTCGCCCGGCGAGTTTGCCTTTTGAGGGAAAGCCAACTTCATGGCCGCGCGGGTGCTGGCGACCGCCGCGCCACCACCGCTGCTCTGGTCTACCGCCTGTGGCACCGCTATCACCATCGCTGCCCAAGCACTCCGGCGTGGCGATTCGGCTGAGTGCGGAATGTTTTAAATGCGAATGCATTTCGGCCGAGACAGACGGTACGATTTTTCATGCGATGCGGCGTCAGGCGCGGCATCGCATGGTGACGTTACTACTTTACCGCCCCAAATACAAGGCACGTAAAGACGTTTACTCAGAAATCAACCTCCTTACAGCAGACGGCTCACCCATCCCCACGGTAGGGCAAGTACGCATTTTGGGCATGATTATAGAAGCCAACGGCAGTAATGCCGCCAGCGTAACACGCATCTCGAAAAAGGCCGAAGCAATGGCAAAACTTATCAATAGAGTGGCCAACAAACGCGCGGGACTGTCTGAGGAGAATCTCCGAAGACTCTTCCACGCGTTTCTCATGAGTCACATCAACTACGTAGCCCCCGCCCACCTGTGGCAGAAAGGGGACGAGAACCGTCTCGACGTAATCATTCGCCGGTGTGTTAAACAGGTTCTCGGGTTACCAAGCAACACCCGCACTGTAAAGCTCAATGAGCTAGGTATACACAGCACCTTCAACGAAATTTTTGAAGCGCAGAAATTATCACAACTTGTAAGGCTGTCTTCCACTGAGGCTGGGCGACGATTATTGGCACACCTCGGGCTCCAATCTCCCGTTACCCAACAAAGACAATGCCAGCTCCCCGAGGAGTTGCGCGCTAAATTCACACTATCCCCGATACCCCGAAACATGCACCCCACACATAATGCGGGGAGAAGGCAGGCACGGGCGCGAGCCCTGCTCAGTACCGCAGCCGCTATGGAGGATAACGTGGCCTTCGTAGACGCAGCGCAGTACGGTTGCTCGGATCACTTTGTATCAGTAGTCACCACACTTAAAGGCGATCATTTGTCGTCACTGACTTTATTACACGTGAACGCAGATCGCGCTGAACAGGTTGCGGTAGCACTCGCTCTTGCTACCACCAACCGCACAGCTATTTACACAGACTCGCGAGCAACCGCCCGAGCCTTCATGACGGGTTCGGTATGCCGGGAAGCCGCTCGAGTTCTCTCTGCTGCCAATTTGACCGACAAAAAACACATCATCTGGTTCCCGGCACACGTTGGCCGAAACGTACACGGAACCATCCTTAATGCCAACGAGTTGGCACACTCCCAGGGCGCGAGGTCTTACATTCCACGTCAGAGAGATCCACTCGGAGGCTGACGACGCAACCTGGTACTACCGAGATCCCCTTCTAACCTTTCATGAAATTTGCAAGCACTATCAGTTGGAACGGCGGATGTTCCCCCTACCGCATCCACATCTAAACAGAGCTCAGTCTATCACTTTACGTCAGCTACAGACGGAGGCATACGCTTCTCCTCTTAAATGTTCTAAATACATGGATGGTATAGAGCCGGGCTGCCCTCGCTGTGGCAACCCGCGTTGCACTTTACAACACATGCTGTGGCAATGTCCTGCACTGCGCGAGAGCTCCGGGTCTCCCTCTACGGAGGAGGACTGGCGATATCTTCTCGCTAGCAACGAGAAAGAAGACCAGCTAAGGGCTATCCAGAGAGCCCATGACATGGCCGAGGAGATGCATCTCCCCGTCCCGTCGTGGGTGCGGCCCGCCGATGTCGCCCCCTAAGGGGGTAGTGAGCGTCGTCTCCGGATCTAAATAAAGTTCTTTGCCTGCCTGCCTGCCTGACGTTTCATCGCATCGGACCGCCGCGCCGCATGCCCGGCGTGCATCAAACCGGGCAGATATTTTGGTCGCCGCCGGTCGCCGCGTCGGATGGTCGCATGGCCGCAGCCAATGACAGCTCGGGAGACGCGTGTCGTCACGCCGCTGGTGGCGCCATCTCCCTGAGAGCGGCGACCGTGGCCAAGGCGAGTCGATGGAGTCGGGCCTCGGAGCATTCGCCGACATTGCCGCTCGCGGCGGCGTGATAAACATGGAGTACATTTCACTTGTGACGTGAAAGA
>JALIZH010018248.1:102500-107631 GCA_030522465.1 Rhipicephalus appendiculatus | reverse complement strand
TAGAGAGCGGTCGCCTATTTTTCGAGATGAAAAAACTGCTTACAACATTACTTTTGAAAAGAAAGTAATCGATTACCGGAAATCAATTACAATAAATTTAATTAAATTATTCAGAACGCTCCAGTTTCGAAGACGTAATCCCTTATTAGATGTGAAGCATCTTTTGGCGAAGCTTAATCCGGTGGTGGTGGTGGTGGTGGTGGTGGTGGTGGTGTGCCGCGTGCCCACCCTTACTGCGCATGCGCAAACAGTAAAAAAAAATAAAAATAAAAAACCTCCTCTCTCCCCCTCTCTCTCCTCTAGGCATCCCTCCCCGCGGCAGCCACACCCACACTGCGCATGCGCCTCCCTTCCTCTCTCCCTCTTACACTCCCCCCTCTCTCCATCCCTGCCCGCGGCGTCTAACTCCCCCTGCGCATGCGCGTCCCCCTCTCTCTCCTCTCCTACGCTCCCCCCCTCTCTCCTCTACGCATCCCTGCCCACGGCGCTCACACTCCCACTGCGCATGCGTGTCACCCCCTCTCTCTCCTCTCCTACGCTCCTCCCTCTCTCGCCTCGCGACGCCGACGCAGGCAGCGTCTGCTAGCGAGTTTCTCGGTTGAAAAAAACCGACTGCTCGCGCTGCACAACCGTTCACTGGCCATCCCGTATATATAGCAATGGATCTTGACCTCAAGGTGGTGCCGGTGGGAGATTTCTCCTGTGCGTTGTTGAACAATAAAAATTCGCAGCGTGCGCGTTAACTAAAAGCGGAGTGCGGGTCTCTGTGTCCAGTCGGAGTCTTCTGTCTCTCATTGCCCATTAGCAGCGATTGGCATGTTCTAGTAGGAAAAACTGCTCCATCACTGCCTGCTTTGCGCCTCCCCAGTTTTCTCTCCTGCGCAACGCTGCGATGAGCGCCAGCGTCAACGCCGCCGCCAGTGTAAGCGTTAGCGCCCGCTGCTTCACATCTACACATGGTTCCCTTTAGCGGGAGATGGTGTAATTTTTTTCACAAAGCTTTAATAAAATGTAGTTGATTACAAGAAATCGATTACTTCTACAAGCCTGGCTACAACTTTGACTACTGTTCTTTTTGCTTAGCGCGGTGTTCTGCAATGTATAATAGTCGGCTTATATATCATTATTTTCTAACAAGGCATCTCATTAAAGGAGTCTAAAATTTCTGGCATTTGCCGTCTCGCAGATGGAAATTTGTACGGCGTCGAGAAATTGTGGTACATAAACGATAACAACACATGCGCTGTCATTCAAGTACGGATGTATAGGCAACACAGTAAGTGGATGCAACGTTCTTTAAGGTATTAGGTTGAGCCAGTTGGTGATTCATTCTTGGGTACAGCGCGAATAAAGTATGAGGTTTAGCGTCAACTCATCGTGCAAACGTGACACATGCCATCGCCAAATAACTGCACATTTTCACTGAAGCCGTCAATTTACATATCTAGATTTGTGTATGTTACGTACCTATTTTGTATTTGTCGTGTATTTATTCCATATATATTATGTAGGATGTGCGCATGATGTATTACGTTATGCATTCTGAGATGAACTTTTATGTAGTACAGTAGTTCGTATTGGGCCTCTAATGTACTTCGAGGGAAAAGACAACTTTGCATGCATAACGTAGTCTTTCGCGCAAAAAAAAAAAATACTGGTTATAGATAGATAGATAGACAGACAGACAGACAGACAGACAGACAGACAGACAGACAGACAGACAGATAGATAGATAGATAGATAGATAGATAGATAGATAGATAGATAGATAGATAGATAGATAGATAGATAGATAGATAGATAGATAGATACGCTCAAAGTGGCAGAAGTTCGCTAAGAAAAGCTTCGCACTTAAAAAATTGGGGGAGACCCTTAATAAGCTTCGTCTTTAAGAGTTGAACGCGATAGCGATATCCTGTCCCTAGTGCATACTTCAATCACTTAGTGCATACTATTTAATGGTAGCATGCTTTAAACCACAAGAAATTATGCGCTGGAAATGCGGGAAATGTTTTTCAAGTTGCCATGCACCCACTACGTGGTCTTAAGGGAATACGCGCAGTTACGTGTGTGCCTTTTGTAATGGGTACACGGCTTTGAACCACAATGTCGTCGTGATATTCACATCTTCTGACGCCCGATTGCAATGTACGCTTGTACCATGCATTATTACTGCGATATTACATGTTGTATTGTGACGCCTGTATACAGGACGCGCGTGTTTGCAAACCATGAATGTTATTTTCACTGCAATTCCAAGCAGAGGAAGTTATTTGATATGTAATCCCAAGCAGAAGCATGGCTGTGGGGGTAGAACACCTGCTTGTCACGCAGATGACCTGGGTTCGATCCTCATTCGGACCCGGAAATATTTATTATTTATTTTATTTGCATCTCTCTCGATGTTTCGGTCACGGACAAGATGATGATTTTTCGCTCACAACCAACGACGCCGACACCGACACCGAAGCCGAAGCCGGAATTTCTGCGAAACGAGCTCTTTAACGCTATCGCGTTAAAAAAAGTCACAGTTTCGCCACTAGGGCGAAGCAATGAATGCGATAGCAAGAAATTAGTTTGTCACACGAAGAACGACAAGCAGCTCGATACTTGCAACGCGCCGCCGCAGCACAAAGAAGGACTCTCGAAAAGGACGCATAGGTATACACAGGACAAGCGTGAACTAACAACTGTCGCAGTTGTTACGTGTATGTATTTGAGCAACACGCTGCGAGTGTGCAAAATGCAGAAGCCGACGCTGTTGTTATTGTTGCCTCTGACATGGCTCATACCCACTCAGGGGGATCGGCCAAGGATTGATTATATGATTATATGACTTTTCGACGCTGTTTGATACTTCTTTTTCTTTTAAACTGCGGCACGTGGAATGACCCCTCTTCGTCTCCTGCCACGCGGTGGCGTCTGACGCCAAGTGTGCCCGGTGTTCTTTTTTTCCTTCTACATCATGAGTGGTACAGAAGGGAACCACTTTTTCGTGCGCATCTCAAGGGCAGTTTTCAATTTGATAGAAACTGTAAAAGCGTTGCGTGATAGAAAACACGCTCAAGCTGTTCCGTGATCTGCGTACCGCGAGTGGCAAATGGTGCATATGAATAGCTCGCCGTTATGTCGCTGGCACGAGCATGGCGT
This sequence comes from Rhipicephalus appendiculatus, assembly GCA_030522465.1. Lineage (NCBI taxonomy): Eukaryota > Metazoa > Arthropoda > Arachnida > Ixodida > Ixodidae > Rhipicephalus > Rhipicephalus appendiculatus. The sequence goes on along the minus strand of JALIZH010018248.1, from coordinate 104,481 downwards.
GTGGCTGTGTTGGCTAGCGCAGCAAGCTGCGGAGCGAGGGGTCGGTGGTTCGAATTCCCGGTCAGGTGGTTTGGAATTTTTTTCTACTGATTTATTTTTCTTTATGCCTTTTTATATATACACATACATATACATTTCCGGGAGATGACGGCGTCGACAGACGGCGACGGCGAAAATCATGGGCAAAATAACAAATGGACTGTCCGTGCCATCCTCAAAAAGTTTGGTCTATCTTGCCGGCTACTCTACATTGAACACCAAAGAGTGAAAAAGAGTCATGAACTATGCTAGCGTCGACTGGAAGAAGTGATGCGAAGACACAATAAATGCGTAACCCAACAGTTTCTCTTATGTCTCGGATATGTTCCAGTATACTCATGAAAAAAATAAATCAAACACAGTTTGAGAAATTCAGATGTAGGTTATCGAAAATCACTTGATGAAACTGACGTATCAAAGCGAAGCATGAATATAGAATAAGAAAATTATTTTTCATCAGCAAATAGTAATCTGAACTTCGTATTTTTTAATCGGTAACAGCACTTTTAAACCAGAGACTATTCAACGACCTCAGCAACCTTTGTGCCGCTCTGCCCAATCATTGAGTCAACCAAAGAATGCAAGTTAAGTTTCAGAAGTTATTTATTGCAGAGTAGAAAACTTTTGGCAAACTGAATAAAAAATCTATTGTCCAAAATTTTTTTTTCTCAAAAAGAGCTCTTTCGTGAAAGCGTTACACGAGCTGTCTGTGAAGAAAACTTTAAATATGACATCCATTAGCGTAGTGTATTTATTGCTACTTCAAGTCTTCCTGCTTAAAATAATTTACTGTTTCAAAAATAAGAAAATTTTCAAGCGTTTGATAAAAATACTAGGCAGCATTCGGGCAGCATCTCCGAAAATATTCTTGGAATAGTTAATATATCTGCAATACCATTCAGGTATGCCTTCGACAACGCAACTGCCATTTCCTCCCAGTTCAATAAAAATGTGAGAAGGCTCCAATAACTTGCATACTCTCAAAAGTGGGAAGCTATTATGCGGGGTTAGGGAACAACACTTTGACACCGAATCTGTCAGTGTTACTTCGGCCCGTCTTCAATTTGTATTTAAATTTTTTCTTCTATCAGCTAACGTTTTGGATGCCTAAATCCACAGAATTATTTCTTTCTTTCGTTCTAGAACATTGCATTTTCACAAAACCCTTTCTGAAAACGCCATCGTCATCGCAACGGAAGCACAACTGGTTTTCTAAATGTAAGCAAGCAATAATTTCTTTTTCCGATGAAACTTTTCATGCATATCTGATGCCATAAACCATTACCCAACAAACAAAAGTTTTATAACGAAGATGAATTCTCATAGAGATTGGAACCGAAAGCTGAAATAGCTAAAGATACAACGGTAAGATATTTACACAGCCGTAAGCGAAAACGTTATTTCACAATTAAACGCCTTCTAAGGCAGGATGACGACCCGAAAAAATATATTGATTCGGTTTGTGTTAAATACGCTATAATTTTTCTTCTGGTTCAGTTATGGTAGAGAGAAATAAACGGCTGTAAGGACTTGCAAATGAGTTCGGTGCAGTGAACTTCATCTTCGACATGTCAGAACACTGTTATGGACTTAATGTGCATAGTTAGAACACTCCAAAGAGCATAGTTATTTGATTGCACTCTTAAGTTCCCGGAAACATGTTTATACTGTAACTTTTCTGAATCAATTGCTTCTTGTGATAAGTTGAGGGGGACTCCGAAACAACTGTGACGATGCGGGGTTCTAGGGTGCGCACCTAAGTACGTGGGTGTTCTTGCATATTTCCCATTGAAAAGCAGTCGCGGAGGCCTTCGGTTGTCAATCGGCGTTCGTGGTGTCCGGATTTCTTTCTTGTCTCCGTGCTTTCACGCCTAGTCTTTTGGAATTAATAATTACCAACTAACTCAGCTCTCTGGAATTCTGAGTTTGAGTGAGTCCGATT
>JALIZH010018248.1:0-97500 GCA_030522465.1 Rhipicephalus appendiculatus | reverse complement strand
GATTTCAGCATTCTTGTGCTGTGTATTATGGCGGCCACCATAAGGCCACCAAGGGGTGTCGCGCCATCTGCCGACGCCCCTACCGCGTTCGTGATCACACCACCTAAGTGAGCCGATGCGTTCAAAGCAAGCAAAAAAGAAAGTGTTCAAGGTCATGACGAGCTGACGTAACTTACCTTCCCCTTTGCCACTCAGACTTTCTTTCACACATCTTTTGTTGGGAATTAAGGTATCTGGGAAGTATTCAGTAAAACATGATAAATTTGTGTCTCTCGTCAAAAGTATGGCAACCTGATACAGAACTAGAATTATTAGGCGGATGTCGAACTAACAGAAATCTACATGTTTAAGTTGATTATATGTCGTTTGTTAGGCTTTATTTGAATGGCTCATCAACTCACCCAAATTAGGAAGGCAGTTTCGAACTTCGCAGTGGTTGAAGCTTTTCAACCCTATTGTAATTAAGTGCTTCCCTCCGGTACCTTGCTTTGGAATACACTACTCCATGTAAGTGCTCCCACCAAAATACATTAAAAGGGAGTTCTGTATTTTTGTCCAAGGTGTTGACTCCTCTATTTTTCTGTAGTGTCGACTCCTCTCTTGCAGATGCAACATGGGTCGAGGTACGGATTCCCGATGCTCTCCTCGGGGAAAGTATTCGTGACTGCTTCAAGCACTTCAAAAAAAATTGCAAAAGTACCTGACGGTCGAATAGTCTCTAGAGAAGATTGTATACAGTATTATAATTACACCCCCCGTCAGAAATTATTCATTCAAAGAAGAATGAACACGTGTAATGCTTCATTCATCGATGAGTACTTGCGGCAATCAAAGCTGTAGCAAAGTAATAAACATTTGAACGTGGCACTTGTTACTGAAGTCATGGCCTTAATTTCCCGATTAGTACCACCTTCAAATAAGCGACATAGTGTGACACCAAACTACTCGTAAGACACCCTCCGTCCACCATGTGGAGTCCGGTTTCATTTCGGTATTTAATATCACACCACTCTGCCCTTCGTAGCTACAATTTGCCCGGCTATGAAGACCACACACCACCACCTTCATTATTTGGGTTGGATTAGAAAGGAGACTTACCCAATTCACGGATGCTATCAACGAAACACAGCGAACATTTGAATAGGCTCGTGCATGTTCGAATCGAGCATGCTCAGCTGGTGACAAATGCAGAATATACAAGGATCGACAACACTGAAAGCGCTCAACGGAGTCATGAGAAGTCTAATATTCCTCATTCACAAGCACATAACTCTCAGAAGAGTCAGCCACCGCACACAATGCTTGGTCGAAAATACTGTGTAGACGGGCTTCAACAGTGCTTCAAATGAGGCGAGTTGGTATGGCACCCCGAGGTAATCATGCGTTGCAGAGGTGCACACAGACAGAAGAACAATTGAAACATTGGAGTCGATTTCGCGTTTTTTAAATTGTTTCTCTATGTGCGCCTCTCCAGCGCATGATTTAGCCTCAATGTACAGGCCTCCAGGGGCGGAGGTTTGTCAGATGTAGGACGTCATTTTTGAGCGTGGGAGATGAATTCGAGTAGTGGAAAACCCGACCACCTACCGAACTTGGCTGTGTACCTATAAAATGCAAAGCAGGTATTTAAAGGGACCCAGAAACAATTTTTGGAAATATTGTCAGCGTTTCGGTTGGAAAAGATCGCCGAACGCGCAACCATCGTTGGCCACGACAGCGCGCTCGACGGAGACCAAACGCATCACGGAGCGATTGAGATCTGCTCCGACAGGTGCCGCCACACTACAAGCCGTTCCCATTTTATCACAGAACACCCTTACTATTATGTAGAGAAGGGAAACTGTACCTTTGACAGTGCAACACAAATAAGGGTAGCGGTGGCGTTGTGAACTAAAGTATCCGACCTAGATTGTTAGGCGCTGCGCCGTGCTCCCGACCGGGCTGCAGAAATTAGGCGCCTTTTCCTTCTTCGAACCACAACCACCACCACCACCTAGATTGCGCTGCTAAAACTATCATCTGCTGCATTGCTGGCGGGTGCGGGTGGTCGCGGTGCGCGCCCGTAGGTTGAGGGCGTTTATTCACCGCTGTCGCAGGATAGTATTCGCGCGCACGGCAGCCTAATGTTACTACAAATATTTCCGCTAAGTCGCCAGGTGACCGCGAGGCCTCAACTGGCAAAAAAACTCGCCAAGCAAGTAAGCTTACATTGTTTATTGGCAATCGTGAATGTAGCAGTATACATGTAAACAAGGAACACTGTCAGTCACAGAGTTGAACAATACACACAAAAAACAGTATTAGCCATCTGTTTAATACAATTCCCTGCTGAAATTGAGCAACTTTGTCTCTTCGCTCGTTCAGAATACCATTTATAATACGCGCAACGACGCGTCAGACAACGATATTTACGCTGGGTGACCCAAGCAGAGTACTTGCGTACGTACAGTGCTGCCCGTTGTCTTTCTCACTACACATGCGCGTTTGAGGATTTGAGCTGTAATAAACAAACAGCATCAAAACTGCCCTCAAAAGATGCAGTATCAGTAAGATTAGCCTGAGCCGCAATGTAATATTTTGACAAAACATTGGCGAGAGGCACATCGCGTTGAAAAAAAAAGTGAAACCACGCTGTTATGCGAGATATTCCTGCACATAACACGTTCTCGTTATTGTGCGTAATATCCTTGTGTTCGTGCCTGCGCGTCCGATCTTTTAGATGCGAAGCATCTTATGCTCGGGTCTATGTCCGTCCCTCCCGCGTCCGTCCCGCGTCTCGCGTCCGTCCCGCGTCCCGCGTCCCGCGTCCGGCCACTTTCATGAAGTAGGGAAGCACCCACTATGCGAACCAGAACACTGTAGTACAATATAAGGCCATCAACCACCACTGCAGGCACCAGAGTCATGGCCGAGAGCACAAAGAGGCTGCTTAGCAATGGCTAGGCAGGTGGTGTGTGTCGCCCAGGTTGACTCCATTCCTTGATCTTGCTTGCATGTGTTTGGGGGGGGCTTAGTCCGTCCCGCGTCCCGCACCACCACAGCGCATGTGCGTCTCCTCCCCCTCGCTCTCTCCTCTCCTACGCTCACCCCCTTTCTCTCCCTTTGGAATACTCTACTCTACGGAGCGGCGCCCGCGTCCTACACTCCCACAGCGCATGATCACCCCCCTTTCTCTCCTCTAGGAATCCTCTACTCTACGGGGCGGCCCCGCGTCCCCTCCCTCTATCTCTCCTCTCCTACGCTCACCCCTTTCTGTACTCTAGGGAGCGGCGCCCGCGTCCCACAGCGCATGCGCGTCCTCTCCCCCCTCTCTCCTACGCTCACTCGCTTTCTCTACTCTAGGAATCCTCTACTCTACGGAGCGTCTCCCGCGTCCCCTCCCCCCTATATCTCCTCTCCTACGCTCACCCCCTTCCTCTACTCTAGGAATCGTCTACTCTACGGAGCGGCGCCCGCGTCCCACACCCCCCTCAGTGCATGCGCGTCCTCTCTCCTGAGCTCAGCCCCTTTCTCTGCTGTAGGAATCCTCTACTCTACGGAGCGGCTCCCGCGTCCCACACCCCCAAAACGAATGCGCGTCCCCCTCTCTCTCTCCTCTCCTAACGGTTTCCCCCGTTCTCTCCTCTAGGGATCCTCTACGGAGCGGCGCGCGACAGGTGACACGAAAGCTGCATAGTCCGCTGGGGGGCACCACGGTAATTCCGCGGTATAAAAAATTGAAGGACACTTTGTACATTCCAAAGTGTGTTCGGCGAAAGCGTGTGGCCATTCCACTGATTATGCCATGTCTTTTTTCTTTTACACTCTCAGTGCCATAAGACACAAACCTAATGGGTGCGTGTTTTCTTCTTTAATTTTTTACCGCGAATCGCAGCGAGACGCGAGACTCATCTTCCTCCGTTCGCATGCGTTAGTATTTTCTCGCGCTTTGCGCATCGTGCAAACGCCATCCGCGTTCCAGCTCTTAAGTTGACGGACCCTTTGTAAATTATAAAGTGTATTCCGTGAACGCCTGGGTCCATTGAGACGGCGTCGGTCAGAATGATTGCAAACTCTGGTCACAGCGACGCTACGCAAGCAAAGCGCGAGCGCTATAGAGTCCGACGCGACCGGCGTCCGTCTGCGCATCCCGGCGGCCACCTGGCTCAGTGCCAGAGCTCGGATGGACGGACGGACGGACATGGACGGATGAACGGACGGACGGACAGACGGACGGACGGACGCCGGACGAAGGTCGGACGGACACCGGACGGACGTGAGCATGAGACATTAAATACTTTCGCCTTAAAGATTACACCATCCACCAGTGCTGGGCAGTATCGAAGATACATGTATCTTCGATACTATCTTAGATACACTTTGGGTATCTTGTATCTGTATCGCGATACGTCTTGCAAAACGAGTATCTGTATCTGTATTTCCGATACACTTAATAATGTATCGTGTACTTCAAGATACAAGATACTGCTGTAGAAACACCACCGTACGAAGCACTAATCGTCGACCTGAATTCCGGTTCTCAAGCTGTGATTGCTGCCACTAAGCCACCTGCATAAAACCAACGACAGTGACATTCTTGTATACTACCGCCAGAGCGCTCCAGCGAGCACAGATGATGAGATTTACTCGTCCCTATTGATGGAACAGAGTCACGTGATGGCGCTCGAGACATTGATCTCAACAAAAATAAGCGCGCGAACGTCTACGCGTGGCCTACCTTGTGTTTTATCGATGTTTTCTTTCTTTTTATTTGTGTCGGTACCATGACACTTGTTCGTAGCCACAGCACTGTGCTGCGTATTCTACACTCTTAATCAGATCCCGGGTAAAGTGCTGGCTATAACCAGGAAACTATACGAAAATGGTCTAGTTTCCGGGCTATTTCTAGCACTTTAAGCAGGACATGATTCAGAGCGTAATGCGCGCGGCATTTTTCACTCAAATTCTGATGACGTTATAGTTTCATTATCGAAGTTCGTCTTGCGTGGTACTTCGTTGCTAAGCCTCAAGAATGAAGGAATGGGGCTGATTTACGTCTCGCGGCTTTCGCACATCAGCGATTTGAAAGATCATAGGCATGTAAGCATGGCACACATACGATGCGATTGACTTACATGCGAAGGAGGTTCTAACAACCATCGCACCATCGGTACCGATGTCAGATGCAGCAGGACAAACATTTACGTAACAGGAAATATTTTGACGTGCTGTGTTTTTGTTCTTCCTGCTGAATTATTCGAGAAGTTCTTTGAATGATAATTTGACTGTTAGCCCAAATGCGTAAACTAAGTTGGTCGCAGTTAACAAATTTTCAAGTAAACACATTTGTACATAGGGCCTTGCTCCTTCATTATATAGATCTATCATAGCTAATTTGCAAATGTATCGAAGTATCTTAAGATACAATTGGTAAGTATCGTATCGGATACAATTTTTCCGGAAGTATCTTGTATCTGTATCTCAAATACTTCTTGCTCAAGTATCTTGTATCGTATCGCGATACAATTTCAAAGTATCTTTGCCCAGCCCTGCCATCCACCGCTAAAGGGAACCATGTGTAGATGCGAAGCAGCGGGCGCTAACGCTTACACTGGCGGCGGCGTTGACGCTGGCGCTCATCGCAGCGTTGCGCAGGAGAGAAACCTGGGGGCGCAAAGCACGCAGTGATGGACGGTTGTTTCCTACTGGAACATCCCAATCGCTGCTGGGCAATGAGAGACAGAAGACTCGGACTGGACACAGAGACCCGCAGTTCGCTTTTAGTTAACGCGCACGCTGCGAATTTTTCATCGCTCGGCAACGCACAGGAGAAATCTCCCACCGGCACCACCTTGCAGGTCAAGATCCATTGCCATATATACGGGGTGGCCAGTGAACGGTTGTGCAGCGCGAGCAGTCGGTTTTTTCAACCAAGAAACTCGCTAGCAGACGCTGCCTGCCTCGGCGTTGCGTGGCGAGAGAGGGGGAGCGTAGGAGAGGAGAAAGGGGGGAGGGGACGCGCATGCGCATTGGGGGGTGTGGTTGCCGCGGGGGGGGGGATGCCTAGAGGAGAGAGATGGGGGGAGGGGACGCGCATGCGCAGTGAGGGTGTAGACGCCGCGGGGAGGGATGCCTAGAGGAGAGAGAGGGGAAGCGTAGGAGAGGGAGGGGCAGGGGACGCGCATGCGCAATGGGGGTGTTAGCGCCGCGGGAGGGATGCCTAGAGGAGAGAGGGGGGGAGGGGGACGCGCATGCGCAATGGGTGTGTAAACGCCGCGGGCGGGAGGGATACCTAGAGGAAAGAGAGGGGAAGCACAGCAGAGGAGGTGCGTGGGGAGGGTTTGCGCATGTGCAGTAAGGGTGGTGAGGACGCACACCACCAGCACTACCGCCGGACGGACGGACGGACGGACGCCGGACGGACACCGGACGGATGGACACCGGACGGACGTGAGCATGAGACATTAAAGGCTTTCGCCTTAAAATGACGGAGCGCGCCTCATTCTCTCTCCTGTGCAGCGCCGCGATGAGCGCCCGGGCCGCTGCCGCGAAACGAGAGCGGCGACGTTTCTCCCGCTCAAGCTAAACATCTCCCCGCTGCTTCGCATCCCCACATGGTTCCCTTTAGTGGGAGATGGGGAAGTTTTTTTTACGACTAATTCCGACAACTAGTTCAACTTTCAGTTGTGCTAACCTCGTCTATCCTGGGAAAACATCATTTACGGGATTCTGTTGAAAAGCAAACTTGGTTTATGTTTCAAAGAGGCGAAGAGGTTGCATTGACATAAACACTTGAACTGAGTAACAGTTGGCGAATAATGAAAGCCTTAGCCTGAATCCAACATTTCAGCAAGTGAACATTCTTGTGAAGGTCGTCACGGAAGATAAGTTTAAAGAATTGAGCTACCCTTGCTCGCTCAATGTTGATCAGCTGACACATGAGATAGATGATGCCTGTGGGTGTTCCTAAAAGCACTCATTTGCAAAAAGAAACGATACACCAGTGGACAGCACTCGCAATACATTGCACATACAATAGGGACATATGGAACATTAGTACACTAGACAGCTAGGAAGTGCTGGAAGTCACGGTAGCAATGTTGGAAAAATAGGCAGTAAGTAATCATTTCTGTCCAATCTGTATAATTAACTTTTTTACGAGGGTTATTCATAAAGTAAGGGCAGTTTGCTAACCTTTCAATATTCACACGTCAGAGTAAAGATTTATATGCACAGCACCATCTGTTAATTCTCCGCGAAAGTACTGAAGTTATTGTTCTGGCTCACTAGTCATCTGCTTGTCGGGGAATGCAGATGACAATGTTTGCGAAAATCGTTGCTCCCGCTTGTTGTGAGGTTGCACGCTGTAATTCGATTTTTGCATGCAAAAGAATCATCAGCTTTTCCAGTTTATGGGTAGTTGTGCCTAGTTTACGGACCAACAGTGATGAGTGAAAGAAAGGTCAGAAAATGGTGTCGAGACTTCACAAACGGCTACACAAATGTGTACGGCAAAGAGCAGAGCGGCAGGCCAAGCATCCAGACCAATGAAACTATTCAAGTGGACAGTGCATTGCAATTAGATCAATGACTAACAGTTAGTGGTCTGTCAGATAACGTTCCCCTTGTTGGCCTGACTACAATTTACACGATTTTAGCTGAAATGCTCACATATCACAATATGTTTAAGCTGGGTACCAAAAATTCTTACGGACCAACTCAAACACCTAAGAATGTCAAGTGGACGAGCATTTTTGGACGGCTACCGACAAGACATATATGCTTTGTTTTCACACATTGTTACATATGACAATACTTGGATATCCGATGCCACTTCAGAAACCAAACAACGATCAATGCAGTGGTTCCACTCCCCTTCGCAAAAACCGAAAAAATTCAAGGAATTTGTTTACTCCAGTCAGAAAATGATGGCTACTATTTTCAGGGACGAAAAGGGCATTCTTTTGGTTGATTTCACAAAATGTGGGCCACAGTTACAGCTGACATACACCGTGAAACGCTCACCAAGCAAAAATGTATAATAAGAAATCGACGACGTGGCAAACTCTCTTCCGGAATCATCCTCCTCCATGACCACATGCGTCCTCGCACCACAGCCAGAACCAATGAGAAGATTCAAGGTATTGGTTGGGAACACTGATAACCCACCCTACTGTCCCGACCCAGCGCAAATTGACTATTTCCTATCTTTTCACTTGAAACAGTGGCTCAGGGTACAACGGCTTGAAGACAGCAAGAAATTGAAGACCGCTGCTGTCAACGGGTTCAATTCTCAGGTTGCGAAATTTTATGTAGAGGGACTAAAGAAACTAGTTTGGTGGTACGAAAAGTGCTTAGAAGCTAACGGTGATTATGTAGAAAAGTGAAGTAGGTTTGTGCTAAACTAAGCCCGCCAATAAAAACCTTTGCTACTGAATATTTATTTGTTTGGGACCAAACAGCCCTTACTTTTTGCATAACCCTCGTAAAATTGTTATGCTTTGCATTGACAAATAAATAAATGAGTCCATTTTTTTTTTTGGCCAGTGGTGCATAGTCGTCAAAGACACTGCTCATACGATGGACGATTGCAGAAGCTGAATTCACATTTTCATTCTTCACTACCTCCTAACTGTCTGCCTCACTCTTAACATGAGTATCATGCAAAACTAGCCTTTTTTGGTTACATAGCTCACAGCAATACCAAGGAAATAGCTTTCAGTACCCAGTCAAATCTTCAATATGTACAAACACTGGCTAAATCTAATGAACTCTGATTACACCTATTGAATGCACTCAATTAATGCTCTGTTAAAAACTCCATGTCGTGTCAGGTCTGTTATCGTGAACAAATATTATTACAGTAAAAGCTCATTAATTCAACCTCAGTTAATTCAAAGTTACAATTAATTCGAACTGATGCCCTGGTCCCGGCACAGCCTTGTGTATTTCTAGGGGGGAATTTCCCAATAATTCGAATGCGTTGGTATCAACAACAGTTCGCTCGAACTGGGAGCCCCTGGTTTTCGTCGCTCCTCAAACAAGTCTGCCCAGAGTGATCACAATATGTTGCAACATCAAACCAAACTAAATTTACTAGAGATTCAAAACAACAAAACAGCATCATTTCTCAGCAGATGAGATTTCAGATGCTGCACTGGAGCCCGTGGGCAAGCTACAAACAATGCTCATGGAGTCGCGATGGAAGAAACGCAAGTGAATGCAAATTACCGATTACTTTTAATTTAGATTGTGTTAACTCTGTCATATAAATAAACGTGTTTTGGAGCATAAATATCATATATTTCGACATCAAGGCTCACTGCTCGCAATGCACGTCGATGCTTTTTTTGGCGTATCACAGACTGATCAATTTTGTTCGCTGTTAGAGCTCCATGAACTTAATTTACGAATTCACCTGCCACAAATGTGTAGTAGCGCCTGGTTCGTGATAACGAGCCCAGATGTGGCTTCTTTGGATTCTGCCCACGCATTCTACCCACGACCCGATGAGTGCTAGGATCCACGTGTCTGTAGCTGTAACTTCTACACAGAAGGCACATACGCAATGCTCGAGGTTGGGCTCATCAGTGATCGCTCATAAGTACTTTTTGCTTGTACGCGTACTTGGCGTTTGCCGATTGTCCGCGTTACAAGAGAATAAAATCAGGCCCCGGAGACTCTCAAATTCCAGCGATGGCCGCAGAGGGCGAAAAAATCGACCACGGCGACTTCCATCGAAATGCGCGTATAGTGGAACTACTGACTCCTCTTTTAGCGGTCGGAGAAGTTAGTTCGGATTTTCCGTGTTAGGGGGCGCTCAACGAGGCCAAATATTTCGTTTTAGAATGTGTCAAAAGTTTGTTAGAAGCTTAGTTGCCGTGTCATTTATCATAAAGATAGTAGGGATCGGTTTTAATGTTACTTCTAGAATTACTACAAGAGCTTGATTGTTTGAGAACAAGTAGTGAGATTACGCTGACGCTCGAAAAGCAGCAGCCCATTGGCATCGGTCGCGTTTCGGTCGGTTAAATCATTCGAATTGTACCGCGGTCGTTTTCTGTGATCGGCATCATGCAGCTATGGTAACGCAGCACCGTTTCATATCGGCTTTGATATATCAATGCGAGTTCGTGTGTCAGACTTACCATGCCGTTACCTCAAGGCGAACGTGTCTAAAGCCTGTGAATCATGTCAGCTGCGGCGCTTCACCGACTTTATAAACGTCGGGCTGCACAGCTTCCAGTGTGAAAATTGGCATTGCGTGACGTGACTGTATGAAGAACATAAGTGGCAGGTGATAACATGAAATTCATGACAAACATGTCATGTACAACGCCATTTACATGCCACGCTCATGGTGCGCTTGCGTCCAGTTCGCTAGCTTGATATTGACCAAAATGGGTATTGCGCGACGTGACTGTATGACGAACATAAATGGCCGGTCCTAACATGTAAATCATGACGTGCATGTTATGGACAGCATGATTTCCTCCTTGTTGACTGCTTCGCATTACATCGACTTCCACAATCTGCCGGTATTTCTCCTGGGACTTCCTGTCGCGTCATCGTGCCATCATAGATCGCTCCCGTTGCAGAAGTCGCCCTTACGCCACTGCAAACTCGTCTTTCGGCGGATCCCTCTCCCGACTCTCACAAACTTGTCGTTGCTGCGGACACAGATATAGCTCTGAAAACATTCACCCTTGTAGCCCTGACCTGTGTCATCGGAATCCCGCGAAAGGAGCCCATTAGTGGTACTGCGGAAAACGGGTGCAATAAGCCGAATATATATATCTTGTGTGTGGCTGGTATCTCCACAATAACCGAGAGCTAGACAGTCCCTTTTATTATCGTGAAACTGTCAACTTTCAACTTTCAATATTGCCTCGCTTATCCTCAAGGGCTTCGTGGCTTAATCGGCCCGGGTCGGGCAAGGCACTGGCTTTTGGGGTCCGGGCCAGGTATTGGCTGTATTTGGAAACACCAGGATGGGCCCTGGCAGGCCGGAGTATGGCCTTTCGATCGTGGACCGGTCCGGGGCCATGAAAATCTGCCCGTGCAGCGCACTACTTCATACACGCGCGTACGCTTAAGCGCTTATGTAGGGCAGTGATAAATTCAAATGTACTGTCAATTAAGATGATCTCGCAGATCACCATTTTGCGTCGCAGCGCACCTAAAAGACACGTTGCATTGCTACGTTTTCTTTGCACGGCGAGTTTCGTCACTAATGAGGTCTGAATAACACAATGTGCTTTATTTGTTGCCATTTTACCACGCGCAGAAAACCTTCAGGCGTCTTCGTTGTCGTTTTTATTGTTTAGAGACGTCAGCTTGTCTTATTTGCAATTGCGCCAAGCACAAAACACTGTAGAGTTTTGGTGATTCATAGTTATCTATATATGTTTTTTTCTTTTTTCGAAAATAAATCTAGTTATAAGTTCAGCGCTGTGTCCTCTTCATCTTACTCTCCACATTCTAACCTTGATGCGCTGTTTGTTATTCCACGATTTCTACAGTAGTTTGATACCGTGTTAGTGCGGCGGAGGGAAGTACAGCCATTCTCCTGAGCTTTACTTTACCTGCGCGAAAAGCGCGCTAACCTCGTTAGAATAGAATCAAAGGGACCTTGACACGGTTCTGCCAATTTCGAACAAAGACGTTGAACCCGTAAAACAACTCCTAAGGATAATTTCAAGAGAAATTTAAGCAGTCTGCGTGAAGTGTGCGATTTGTTACAAGACTTTGCGAAACATGCGAATCGCTAGAGATCGCAGCGGCTCAGCCGAGCGAGTTTTCAATTTCAGGCTTACATTCTACGCAGAATTGTTCATTTATACCTAGGAGGATTAAAAGAGTTATACGTAGCACTGGCGCCCGATCTGAACCGATATGTTCAGTCTGCGTCACTCAACCTCTGTTGGACAGCAGTGTCGTACTCTGCCTGTGTTACAACGTGCTTCGTGTTGACATGAACAGCGCGAGTGCTCACCTCGAGGTTTCTTGTTTCGGGCACCATATATTGCCCTACCTACTTTGTGTGCTACAAATCTAGCGAGTGGCAAGTAGCATAGCTCCGACATAGTGTAAGGGATTCAAGGCAACTGGCAAGCGGATTCGCTTCAGTTCGTCGGAGCAGTGAGCGTAGGGCTCTCGCTATCCTGATGAGCGCTAGGATCCACGCGTCTGTGTCTGTAACTTCTACACAGAAGGCACATACGCAATGCCCGAGGTTGGGCTCATCAGTGATCGCTCATTAGTACTTTTTGCTTTTACGCGTACTTGGCGTTTGCCGATTGTCCGCGTTACAAGAGAATAAAATCAGGCCCCGGAGACTCTCAAGTTCCAGCGATGGCCGCAGAGGGCGAAAAAATCGACCACGGCGACTTCCATCGAAATGCGCGTATAGTGGAACTACTGACTCTTAGCGGTCGGAGAAGTTAGTTCGGATTTTCCGTGTTAGGGGCGCTCAACGAGGCCAAATATTTCGTTTTAGAATGTGTCAAAAGTTTGTTAGAAGCTTAGTTGCCGTGTCATTTATCATAAAGATAGTAGGGATCGGTTTTAATGTTACTTCTAGAATTACTACAAGAGCTTGATTGTTGAGAACAAGTAGTGAGATTACACTGACGCTCGAAAAGCAGCAGCCCCTTGGCATCGGTTGCGTTTTGGTCGGTTAATTGATTCAAATTGTACCGCGGTCGTTTTCTGTGATCGGCATCATGCAGCTATGGTAACGCAGCACCGTTTCAGATGGGCTTTGATATATCCATGCGAGTTCGTGTGTCAGACTTACCATGCCGTTACCTCAAGGCGAACGTGTCTAAAGGCTGTGAATCATGTCAGGTGCGGCGCTTCACCGACTTTATAAACGTCGGGCTGCACAGCTTCCAGCGTGGGAAATTCAACGCCGGCAAATTGCTCGGAGACTACCTACGACAACGAAATAACGATGCTTAATGTGCGCGTGGGCACCGGTGAGTGAAAATGCACTGCTTTGCACCTGAACACAGCCTTTCTTTTTTTTTTTTTTTGCATGCGCCAGGGTTCTTGTGAATTCATAAGGTTTTACGACTTGTCCAGCTGATGAGATGCACATCTTGTGGGTTCTAATGACATTTTCTCAGAAGGGGCGGCGACGCGGGCCCCCCTCCCCAAAAGTTTTGCCTGCCCCCTCCCTCCGTCCCCCACCCCCCAAGAACAAACATATTCAAAACACAAAGCCTATATTCCCCGCCTCCCAGCACCCCCCCCCCCCCCGAAGAAAAAAAAAATCCTGGCACCGTCCTTGTTTCTCAGATCGCTTACTGCATTCTCACATTTGCAGATAATATCTTTACTGCTTAACTTTGCCACATAGATCACAGCATAAGTTTTACCTGTTTCTGCGCAAACGAGTCCGCTGCGAGATATGCTCTTAAATTCAATGCATGGTAAAGCCAAGTCAACTTACAGTATGTATACGCATTTGAACATTTTCATAAGCAGGGACAGTTACATTTTCATATACGATATAGTTTATCCAGTAGGCAATTAACTAGCTTTGTCCACTGATGGGCATCTCTAAAACAAATTCACAAACATATCGTTTTCGTGCAGTGTTCTCATATACATTCTTCTTAGTCATGAATCACAAATACATTCACTCTTCTACTATAGTAACCATGACTGCATTTTCCTCTTTCAGCCCAACCACAGCCTCCAAGGAATTGCTCATATCAGCATACGCTTGGATGCTTTATCTCTCAACCTACCTCAGGTCAGCAGAGAATGTGTCATCACTGAAAGTAAACTCATGGGCCAAAATCCTCGCAAGGTATGGTTGTAGACACTTCATTTATTGAACCAATTTTTGTTTAACCATTTCTGTCTTACTCTTTCTCATGACTCGGATTTTTTTTTTCAGGAAACTGCACAAAAGAGAGATCATTGGTTTCCAAGCTACCCACATCAAGTCGTAAGTAGCTCAACAGTTGCCGTAGTGACAACCCCTCCATGGGCCAACAATATTTACGAGGCATACAAACGCAAGCCCTAGGTATACTGAAAAGCAGTAATATTGTACAGTATGTCGAAGCAGTAGAAAATTTGGGTGCACCAATTATTTTCTTGCTTCATGAATTACTCAATTTAGAGGAAATATACACGCTTCAGATTTTTTGGATAGTGCATGTGATGTGGTGAGCTTCTTACGACTTGATGTTGGGTAGCTTGGAAACCAATGATCTCTCTTTTGTCCAGTTTCCTGAAAAGAAAAAAACCGAGTCATGAGAAAGAGTAAGATACTGTACTTCACTCTACGCGTCAAACTTTGCATAGAGTATCACATGTAACTAGATAGCAAATGGGCCAGTAGTAGTGCATATTTAGCAGCACTGCCTTTTCAGTATAGATTGTTGTGAATGCGAAGACTGTTGCAAAGGAATGGCAAGAACAGCTACGCTAGTGCTGAAACGAAAAGTTGCTGGTACCGCTTACTTGTTGGGAGTGACATTGTGAAGGTTCTAAAATAGGAAACTGTGTGCAAGCACTCGTTCCTTCATTAAACAAGACATGTCGTGCAGTGGTCACCTGGAGATGAGTGGATTTAAGGGCACCTCAGAGTATAAGTATTGGTGGATGGCACTTCCAGGTCACTACTCTGGAATACATAATGTTTGATGATGGGCGTAGGTGAATGAAAGCATGTGCATAAGGAACATTCTGGGCAGTACTCTATGGAAGAGGCTGAGGAATTTGTAAAGCATCTAAAAAATTCGTTTTTAGCTCTGTTCAATGAACATTTCCAATACATTAATGGGACGATATGTAAACATGCACTGTCCAGAAAACAGGGTACATCACCGTTGCATTTGTGCAAGCAATTTGTTTTGTATGTGAAGTTGAGCCACAGACAAATAGCAAATACAATAAAAGCTCGTTAATTCGTACTCGAAGGGGAATGTGAAATTGTTCAAATTAGTGGGCAGCGCTAGAATGAACAGACATTGTGCCACAATGCGTGGGCAGAATCCAAAGAAGCCACATCTGGGCTCCATGAGCATTGTTTGTAGCTTGCCCAGGGGGCTCCAGTGCAGCATCTGAAATCTCATCTGCTGAGAAATGATGCTGTTTTGTTGTTGTTGTTTTGCATCTCTAGTAAATTTAGTTTGGTTTGATGTTGCAACATATTGTGATTTGGCAGTCACCTTTTGGCAGCCACAACTCTGGACGTGTGCGAATGGTCACTGTTGATTGTTCAGACATGACGGCACTCACTTCGCTTAAAGCTCGCGCATGTGTAAGATATTGGTGCGAATGGAACCGGCACGCTCCCGGAAAACTGGGCTATATTTTCAGGAACTGGGCTATATTTTCAGCAGGTCTTCGCCTACCGTCAAGAATCACCTTGTGCACAGCATAGCTTGTTATTTAATCTCTCGAGGTTGTTACGCGGCCACTGCGTGGTTGAAATTCAATGGTAAAATGTCATGTTTTCAAACGAGAGAGCCAGCTTTCGAGTGTGCTATAGGAAGGACAACGCTGCCCCAATGTTTCTGATATTTCAATGCGAATGTCCTTGGTACACTTTTTCTGGAGCAATAAAAACTTCATGACGCCTAGAAACTCCGTCTACAAGAAACCTGCTCATATCTCTACCATATCACGTTTCATCAGAAATTGAATGAGTTTTCAATATCAGACACAACTCAAACTTGCAGAATAACTTAACAAGGTACAGAGCTTTGATATAGTTCTACGTTTATGATTCTATTCTGAGTGAAAGGTGACAAAGCCAGGAAATAATCAGTCCCCCCGTATATAAAGGGTGCCGCAGCTATCCCTAGCCAGAGTTTAACGATATTCTGACGCACTCCATGACGACGCGACCAAATGCAGGTTGCTGACTATTGATTTTAGTACGTCACACTATTCTTTGTACTCTACTTAATTAAATACTTAGGTATATTCAACTAATTAACTTCTGAAGCAGCCAGGCAGGGCTAAAAATAAAAAAAAGAAAGTTGCAGATCACTTTGCAAAACGTGTGATTAGACAGTTTCCTAAGTTTCTCTGTATTTAGTGAGTCGTTTTTTTCTTTGTCTAAACGAGTCAAACCCAGAAACCGTAACTGGGCTACATTTCACAGAAGAGTAAAGCGCGCCTAAATATATTTTACTTTTAAAACAATTGTAATCATTATGGTGCAGTTCCTCAAAGCACTGTGAACACAGAAAGGCAGTTTCGAATAAGAAATGAGCGAAATCCTGCACCTCCTTGAATCAAACTGAGCCAGATCCATTAACAAAATTCGTTGCTGGGCTAGTTGGTTCATAATCGTCAATACTGCATAGCGCGAAATCGAACAGGACAAAAAAGGAACACAGATACACAAGACAGGCGCTGCTCGCAACTAAGCTTTATGCAGAAAAGTTTCCCTATATATGTCCCCTTCAGTCACGGCGTACACAAATGTGTACGCGAACTTCGGAGGCGCGTCACACGGCTCCTGTTTCTTCAAATGGGCCTGAAACTCAGTGTGCAAAATCCTGCAGGCTTCCTGAGTGGACAACTAGTGATCATTTAACTTCATAGTACTGCGTATTGCTGCAGAGGATCACTTTGCTGGAAACCCTACCATGTTTCACGATTGTTCGACGTTGCGCGCTCCAGGAGCTACGTCAAGGGTATTTTTTATATATCCGCTCGAAACGAATACAACTTAAAAACAAGCTCTGCATGCATTTCGGGCCCAATATTTAATTTTTTATGAAAGTATTGACGCTGACTGATTGCGGAATAATTAGATAATTGGTACCCCGCTAATGTACTTTAACCCTTAAACGCCTGCAGGGAACACATTTCCCACCACGTTTCAACGCTTCCATTTCCAAGACGCCTAATTCATCTGACGTGAGACGGTTGCTACATCTGGAGTAATGGTTTAGAATCCATTAAGAAAAATTTTAGTGACTTTTTCACAACCAGCTACCCGGTGCCCGAGTTCCCTTTTCTCTCTGCGCGGGAGTTCGTCGCACGCGTTTTTGCCAGCTGCGATAAATGGTAGATGAATAAATTTTTCGCATTGAGAAAGGTGAGTAAATGCATTTTTTGAATGCCTCAAAGGAAGGTGTGATGAAAGAGGAAAGAAGATGAAGAAAGCAGCGAGGAATGTGGCACGTTGCGGACGAGAACAGAGCGCGTGTTGATGTCGGTGAAAAAGGGAGAAGCAGCCAGGGCTGGCAAGAACAATTCCAGATTTCACACCCATCTTCAATGCAGATTTTTAGCGGTAGTATTGACCCTTCGTAAACTGACCACCTCAATTAATTCTGCTGTAATAGTAACAGACTCTTTATCCATGTGCAGTGCGCTCACGGCATCCGGTGATTCGAAAACACTGAAAGAGTTCTATTCCCTAGTACCTGATCGCTTAACATATATTTGATTAGTATGGATACGGGGGGCATAGAGGCCTATTTCTAAATGAAACAGCTGATGCACTAGCGAAAGCGGCGTTAGACGGACCATCTAATAATTTTACCCGTACATCACCTTTCATAGTAGCGGCTAGATTTCGGAGGCAAATGATAATGCGACATTTCGATATACCTTCTCTAAAAAACTTCCCCATCTCCCGCTAAAGGGAACCATGTGTGGATGCGAAGCAGCGGGGAGATAATTAGCTGGAGCGGGAGGAACGTCGCCGCTCTCGTTTCACGGCAGCGGTCCGGGCGCTCATCGCGGCGCTGCACAGGAGACAGAATGAGGCACGCGCGCTCCGTCATTTTCATACCGCGGAACTACCGTGGTGCCCCCCAGCGGAGTATGCAGCTGTCCCACCACCTGTCGTGCGCGCCGCTCCGTAGAAGATTCCTAGAGGAGAGAACGGGGGGGACCCTAGAAGAGGAGAGAGAGGGGGGAGGGGACGCGCATGCGCTGTGGGGATGTGGGACGCGGGCGCCGCTCCGTAGAGGATTCCTAGAGGAGAGGACGGGGGGGGGGACCGTAGGACAGGAGAGAGAGGGGGGAGGGGACGTGCATGCGCTGTGGGACGCGGGAGCCGCACTGTAGAGTGGAGGATTCCTAGAGGAGAGAGGGGGCAGAGGACGCGCATGCGCTGTGGGGATGTGGGACACGGGCGCCGCTCCCTAGAGTAGATGATTCCTAGAGTACAGAAAGGGGGGTGAGCGTAGGAGAGGATAGGGGAGGAGACGCGCATGCGCTGTGGGGGGGTGTGGGACGCAGGGGCCGCTCCGTAGAGTAGAGGATTCCTAGAGGAGAGAAAGGGGGGTGAGCGTAGGAGAAAGAGTGGGAGGGGACGTGCATGCGCTGTGGTGGTGTGGGACGCGGAAAGGAGGGACGGACTAAGCCCCCTCCAAACACATGCAAGCAAGATCAAGGAATGGGGTCAACCTGGGCGACAGACACCACCTGCCTAGCCATTGCTAAGCAGCCTCTCTGTGCTCTCGGCCATGACTCTGGTGACTGTAGTAGTGGTTGACGGCCTTCATATTACTACAGTGTTCTCGTTCGCATAATGGGTGCTTCCCTACTTCATGAAAGTGGCCGGACGCGGGACGGGGGACGCGGGACGCGGGACACGGGACGCGGGACGCGGGAGGCACGGACAGAGCCCCGAGCATAAGATGCTTCGCATCTAAAAATTCCCCGGACTTCAATCATCTATCGACACCCTGGAAAAGTAACGCATGTCATAACAGAGGTCTTGAAGTCATAATTACTAGGCTACGCTGCCGTATTCCATCATTAATTAGGGGCGAAGCTCCTTAGGGCATAGGCTAGTCCGGCGTCGTGCGTCGTTGTCG
Organism: Rhipicephalus appendiculatus; assembly: GCA_030522465.1. Taxonomy (NCBI): domain Eukaryota; kingdom Metazoa; phylum Arthropoda; class Arachnida; order Ixodida; family Ixodidae; genus Rhipicephalus; species Rhipicephalus appendiculatus. The sequence continues at coordinate 78,709 of JALIZH010018248.1, read as the reverse complement.
TCGTAGCCACCCCTGTGCGATGACGATGACGCTGCCTCACGGCACAGCACATGGAATGTACCCACTATGCGTCATAATGATGACGCTGATGACGATGACAATCGCGATGCCATACAACACATGACATCGCGATATAGTCTCACATGCATATCGTTTGACCACATGCAACCAACCACCATCCGAGGAACCTGCATCGATGTCGTCTTTGCAAACTTCCCACTACGACCCATCCAGGAACCACTCTCCCTCCATTTCACCGACCATAAAGCCGTTATAATGAAGGGGGAACGGAAGCCACGGCTTATGTAAACGGTAACCACGACCAACGAAGAAACGAAAACAAAACGGAAAATCACAGCTCACGAATAAAATATAAATTTCTTGTATACATACACACAGTGTTTGTCACGTTTTTGATGACGTACTGGGCGAATTTCACGGAAGATTCACGGTTTACCGATGAACCTCCGGAGCTTCGCCCACTCATCATCATTCACTCCGTGGATATGCTGTGTTTTTTTTTTTATTTATACAGACCCGGCTTGGCACCCTCCCCGCTTTGTCCTTACGGTAGTGAAGACGAAACAATAGAACACTTTCTTATCTCTTGTGAAAAGTACTCCACATTAAGAAACGTATTTCTAGAAACACCGTTGCACATCATTGGATTAAATTTAACAACTGCGAATTTGCTATCCTTAGGTGCACTGACCCTTGGGCACAGCGACGGGAAAGTGTGCGAGGCCTTGCAAGATTTCATAGGACAGACGAAGAGATTTACATAATAACCACGATTCCAAAGCTCTCCAGCTAACCAAACTAGACTGCAGAATTTTTTTTCTATATTATTTATTTATTTTCTATTCGATAAGAGTCAATTCGACCAAACTTTTTGTATTTTTTACTAAAATAGTTTGAAAAAAAAATCTTATTTTTATCCGAAACGAGTAATTACTCTTTTCTAGTTTTTTCATTGTCTTTTTTTTTTAAGCTACCCGATTCTTGGCCAATCTCCCAGTGTGGGTGTGAGCCAGAAGCATACGATCTACATCTACATCTACAGAAGCGGCCAAAGTGATACCGCTACTTAAAAAACAGGGAATTGGATTTGCCCTTGACAATATACGGCCAATATCACTGACATCCAATCCGGTTAAACTCGTAGAAAGAATTTTGAATATCCGGGTAATGAAATATATTGATGATCGCGCAATACTAAATCCCAGCCAAATTGGTTTTAGATCTGGTTGCTCAATATGGTGCGCGCACGTTGATTTAGACAGTCGCATACAACTGGCTCGGCGTCGGGGCGACTACTGTGCATTAGTTACTCTAGATTTGGCTAAGGCGTACGATAAGGTTGAGCACTCATTGGTAATAAAACAGATGGAACATTACAACTTTCCTAACTACATCAAAGCGTGGGTTTCAGAGTTTTTAAGAGGAAGGGAATTTCATTGCTTTAAAGATGGGTACTTATCTAACAGATATGAGCAGAAACGTGGCGTACCACAGGGGGGCTGTCCTGTCTCCAGTTTTATTTAACATATTCTTAAGCTCCATGCCTTCACATCAGGATATTCAATTGTATGCGTATGCAGATGATATTGCTTTCTTCGCGACAAATAAAGCTCTGCACTCACAATATCAGACGGTACAAAATTATATGAATACGCTATAAGCATGGGTTAAAAATATTCATATGACGTTGAACGTCAAGAAAAGCGCGCTTCTCGCGTTCTCTTTGATGCAGCCTGTCAACATCTCCCTGATTTATTATACAGAGCTCATTGCCCAGGTAGATTTCCTTAAATATTTGGGCATCATATATCATGCAAAATTAAATTGGAGAAGCTACATAGAAGAAGTCTACTGTAAGGCAACACGCGCCATGGGATGGCTACGAAAGTTGGGAAACCGTAGAACAGGGCTGAGAAGAGACGCACTGATAATGATTTATAAACTGTATGTGCGGCCTATCATGGAATTCGGGTGTGTATTATTTTCTGGCAGTGCAGCTTATAAAATGAGACCCCTGGTACTGTTGGAAAAGGAAGTGTTGTGTTTATGCCTTCGTCTCCCAAAGTTTGTTGCAAACAATGTGTTGTATATAGAAGCGCGACTACCTTCCTTGCTAAATAGATTTAAAATTCTTGCGGTTCAAACGTTCTTAAATATATACAATTCACCTCAGAGACGATCTTGCTATGTTTTTATTGAAGAACCGAGCTTATTATTTGATACAAATTGGTCGCGACCACACACCTCACAAATTATATTTGCACGAGCGATGCTAGAACCACTGAATGTAAAAATTAAACATATTGGCTCAACAGGTAACCTCGCGTCAACCCTTAACATAGAATTAACGATATTTTCCCTCTTAATGCGAAACAAATGCCATTTCGGTATTTCAATGATCAGTTAGAAGATTACCTAGCTCACCTGAAAATAAGCAATATAATTGCGACTGATGCGTCAGTGTCAAAAGAAAAGGCTGGAGTTGGCATCTTCTCTTCTTCCCTTGATTTGTCCTTTTCGGTTCGACTCCCAGATTATACTGCTATATTCATTACAGAATTATCGGCTGTTGTGCTAGCTCTACGCAAACTTCATTCATGCAAATCAGAAGCCGTGATCATTATAGGTTTTCTCTCCCAGTATGTACTGCACTATCTGCGGCAACAAATTCAAGGCTTATTCATACGTTTCGCCATCTAATACCGACACACAAAAAAGCCAGTTACTGAGAGTACCGGGACACCGCGTACTACATTTAAATTAAATGGCGGATTCATTGGCCACAATATCCCTGAGTGGTCCCCTTGTCCCAGTTTTACTAGACACGGTTTACGCGACAGCATTGAGGTTCAGAAATGCTTGTTTGCAAAGTGAAATAGGCAAATTATTACTGGATAAATTTGAAGATTTCGCACGCCAAAGATGCAACTGACTTTGAGCAGCTCTAGGCAACATTGCTTCAGAGGTTCCGCTATACAGAGGAGGGCTATCGTGTCAAGTTTCGAGAGGCCAAACCGGGAAATAGCGAAACAGGACGTCAGTTTGCCGGTAGATTGCTGGGGTATTTTGACCACTGGCAAGAAATGGCCAAAACTGAAAAAAAAACATATGACGCCTTGTGAAACCGGGTTGTCTCGGAACAATTCATGCTTCTGTCTAACCAGAAGCTCGCTGTATTTCTGAAAAAGCGGGGTTGCAAAGATTTCGGCAGTTGGGCCGAAACAGCTGATCACTACCTCGAAGGTCAAGGACCCACCTGACCCACCTGGCTAGAAGTAAAGAGGAAACTGCATATACGAAGAGTGGGACACCAGCCTAAGAGCCATCAAGCTCTCAGGAAAAGCCCCACTGCTTCATATGAAACAAGCGAGGACACATGTCATCAGACTGGTGTCCTAGGTCTACGGGAAGCAAGTCCGCGACCGGTTGGAAAGGAAAGAAACCGGAGAGCTTTCCCAAAAGTACGAAAGACCGCAACGAGGCTTCGTGTTCTCTTTCTCGGCCTGGCCAGATACCGAGAGAAACAAACCACCGTGAACAACTCAGAGATGTTGCCGACAAGGAAGAGTCCAGTCATGAAAAGATTGGTTCGGGTGTCATTAGCGTGGTTGGGCCGAAACGGCCACCAGAAGGAATGCCTACCCCGCAAGGGTGTCTAGAAGGACAACCCGTTACTGTACTGAGAGATACTGGTTGCGACACTGTCGTGGTAAAGCGCGCACTCGTTCCGAACAATAAGTTCACTGGGGAAAAGCGAACTGTCTATTTATGAGACAGTTCCGCCCATTACCTTCCAGAAGCGAAAGTGGAGATCGAATGGCCCTTTTTCAAGGGCACCGTGCTTGCCATATACATGGAACAACCACTCTGTGATGTTGTATTGAGCAATATTCACGGTTTCTACCCCTCTCTCATACTGCCAGAAAGCAGAGATGACACAACGAAGCCGACTACGCTCGATTCAAGAGAAAGGGCAGACGACGGCTCGTATGACAATGAAACTTCTGACTACATTCGTGACTGTGACACGGCTGCTGTGTCACAGTCAATTGACGTTAACCTGGCATGATGCCTGCCTTATAAGTGTACAAATGTATTTTTTTATAAAATTAGATAGCCAGCACTGCAACCACAACTGACCTTTCACCAAAATTACGCCTGCTTATGGTCTTTTTCCGAAGCAGTTCCGAGACTTGGCGTCGCTCTGCGGTAGAATACTTGATTGCCACGCAGATTGCTTGGGTTCGATTCCTGCTGGGACCCTGATATTTGTTAGGTGCATTCGTCGGGTCAACGTTGCCGACGTCGGTTTTTCTTAACGCTCTCGCTTTTAAATTACTAATGACTGTCATCGCCGTTCCTGGGTAGATATAAATTGTCAAACACCTGTGGCGCATACCCGCATACCGCCGCCCGTGGTATACGGGTATGTGCCACACGTGTCTGCAGGAAAGGGCTTGACGACCTACGCGACAGGATTTTCACGTTATTCATGTGATGACCAGCTAGACCTATTCGTCAATACCTCCTACCCTCCCATACAAATTTTGGTCTGCCCCAACAAAAGGAGGCGATCACAAGAACACCCAATTTAATAGATAGATAGATAGATAGATAGATAGATAGATAGATAGATAGATAGATAGATAGATAGATAGATAGATAGATAGATAGATAGATAGATAGATAGATAGATAGATAGATAGATAGATAGATAGATAGATAGATAGATAGATAGATAGATAGATAGATAGATAGATAGATAGATAGATAGATAGATAGATAGATAGATAGATAAACACTGAAAGTGCCTGCAGTTCGCTTAAGAAAGGTTTGGCATTTAAAATAGAAGCACTGCTGAGGGCTGTGTCGATTATTTATTGAAAGAGGGTCATTGGCCTCTCTTGATCGTGTGTCCATTGTCCCGATTGGAAGTTGCACTTTCCAGTATTCCACTAAGTACGTTGTCCTTTGCATTCGAATGACGAAAGTGGAAAGACCACGAAGTCTTTGCAGTGGTTTTAGTTCCTGCTGTGAGTGACGGTGTTCGTTAGAAGTGGCCCCTTTTACAAGACAAAGTTTACGAGGTTCCGATGCGTTTTATAGCGTAGTAGCTTCAAGGTAGGTCAGAAGTATGAGTTCGTGCACACAGACGTGCAGATAGTTTTAAAGGCAAGATGCTTGACAATGCTAGGAAAAATAAAAGTGAATCCATGACGTCCTTTCACAATGACCTGCCTTTTCTTGCTCTCCGAGAGTAAATATGAGAAGTCAACAGTTCTTGGAATGCAGCACTAAGGGCCTTCGGTAGCCGCTACTCTCCAAAACATGCGTGTCCACAACACTCCTCTTGAAACAATGACGAAACAGGTACGACCATAGGCGTGCGCACGAGGGGGGGCAGGAGGAGGGGCGCCCCCCCCCCCCCCCTGATCATCTGAGGGGAGCGCCAAGTCTGCACCATACCTTAACCCAGTCGGGCTCGTTCCGTCAGTGTTTAAATAGAAAAGGTCGTTGCATGCATCTTTTAAAGATACTGGCGGCCGAGAGCCACTGTTGTTGCTTTCCAAGACCTGCTTACTTCGCATTTTTAGCCCCAGAAGCCCAGGGAGCAACGGCAGGCCGTTGTGGGAAGCAAGTCATCGCTTGGTTTTCAAACTGCATCCACTGCGAAGCCTTTCTCTCGTACTGTACCAGCTGAGAAACAGGGGGGGGGGGGGGGGGGGGAATGCGTTGCGACTTCGCCTCCCCCCTAATGGGGACGCATAAGTAACGATATGAAGCATAGTGCGCCCCCTGCCTCTGCCCCCGTGCGCCCAGACGTATGGCCACGCACATATACATACACAAATCATGTTCTCGGACGTTTAAATCAGAGTTCAGTGGCACATAACGATGGGACAGAACGACGCGCACACCGCCCGGACTTGACGCAGCAGTGGGAGGCCACACTGCTCAGCTCCGACCCTAACGAACAGGTCTGGGTCACGGGGTGGGCAGAAGCAGCCGCCAAGAAGCAGGGGCTCCTGGCCGAGAAGCCCTCGTCGTCTCCCGCAATCGAGGAAACCGTCTTCATTGGTTTTTATAAAGGTTTTGCTCTCCTCCTCCTCGAGAAGTTTCAAACCGCACCTCTCGGTCCAACTTGCATTATGGTGGTTCCGTAAGTTAAATTATATCGTACAAGGCTTGATGTACATATAGGTACAGGGCCCGATGGGCCATTCAGCAGAAGTGAAACGAAAAGGTTGTGAAACTGCGTGAAATACAGTTTGGCTAAATTTAAAAGAAAGACCTTATAACTCACAAAAAAAGAAATTAACTCACCTTAACATCCGTCTCCGGCAGTCTATAAATGAGGTATTAAAAACAAAGCAAACAACTAATCAAATATTCTTTATACACAGTTTAGTAGCAGACGAATACAAGAAAATCTTTTGGATTTTGCTTTTAGGCCATGTATAGACTAAGATTAGACAAATAGGAGTAAACGTTCCATTGGTTTTTGTGTATAGATAATCTACACACTTTGATTAGACAAAACTAAACTATGCTAAATTCGCTTTTTGTCTGTAGAATGTATATTGGCTTAAAATAAAAACTGACTCGCTTTTTTTACAACTTTTTATTATAGACCACCTATAAAATACAATTACACAAAAGGTAACATGCAACTTGTGGACTTTTATTTATTTTTACTGATTTCGTCTAAACGTAAACAACAGATTTCGCTTAGACAAAATTCTTAATCGACATAAAGAAAAGTTCCTCTACAAGAAGTCTACAGACACTCTAAAAACTCTCTAAGTCTACTTCTTTAAGAGAGTGGCAGAATTAGAGTGTTTTAAACAATTTTTATTAAAAATATTACAAAAGATTTGAAGGGGCAAATCCTTTCACTAGTGATCGAACTTTCTCTTGAAGTTAGGGCTAGCTAGGCTCCCCCAAATATATATTTTCTCGGAAAAGTGAAATATACAACCTACATCCCTGACACATGTACCAGCAGTTTGCGTAGCTTACCGTGCAGTATCCTCTTTTCCAGCTGGCATTTATTTAAACTGCGGCACACGAATGTCGGATGTTGTTGAAGAGCAACATACTACTTGTACGTTTAACCATGTGGGGATCTTGTTGAACCGTTGTGGAAAAAGTGAACCACACCAGAGCCACAGATGTCATTAAAAACTGAAGGTGGCGCTTTTTTATATGGGGGGGCATCATATTCCATATGAAGCCTTTGAGAGTACATGAAGACAATATTATTATTCTGGTGAAGCTTACGAGAAATTTCGGCTGCATTATAGAGGACGTCTAAGCTATCGAGAACCAAGGCTTTAAAAAAAGAATTTGTGTTACGCGATGAAAAGCAAATACATATTTTTACCAGTATACAAAAGCATCCGCTAGGAATTCTTCGTTAGTGTTGGTTTGGTTAGTTACAATAGATTTTCTAGTGCGTCAAGTGCACACCCAATTATGAAAATGTCAATGAGACAAATGTAGGCATGCGTAATCGACATCTAATTGCGCTATTTCCAGCAACGTACTAATTGTGGGCTCCTTTTTTCCCGGCTGATAAAGAAAGCCTTCGAAATCTTATATAGGGGCTCGTAGTTACCAGTCCGTAAATCTTTAGACAGCCGGTGCGCAGAACCTCACTCGGAAGAGACCTGTCGTTCCACGGTTCTTAATTCCGGCAACTGTAATGGCTCACACGCCGCCTCATCGAAAGACTGTCCTCAAATTAAGAAGGAGAGCGCGGTGCTTAAAGGAGTACTGACACGATTCTGAGGCACCCCAAAAGGGAACTGCATCGTTTCCATAGTGTGCACTGTCATCGCTCTCCACACACCGGAGCCACACAACGCGTACAAAATATTATACATTGATATTAAAGTTCGTCGCCCAGCATCTGCAAGCCAGCCCCACCGCAATGGACATTATCATGACAAATCAACACAGCTCACTGGGTTCGCGAAATTAGCGTCCTGCATGCAGCCTAAGTCGCAGAAATCGCTCTCAGAGTCACTGGACAACAATGCACTCATCGTTGTTTACGTGAACCACGTGCGACTGACAGCAAACAGGCAACTGTTGCTAGTATGTCGCGAGTTGCAGTCTTCCCGTGACGTCAGAGCAGTCTTGATACGTCACTGCGAAGCCACCCTCTCGATAACGAAACCGAAATTGCTGTTTTAAGGTAGCGGTAATAAAAATAGTTGAAATCAAGAAGAAGAAATGGATATGGGCCGGGCACGTAGCACGTCGGCAGGATAACCGCTGGTCATTAAGGGTAACTGACTGGATTCCAAGAGATGGCAAACGCGGGAGGGGGAGACAGAAAATTAGGTGGGTAGATGAGATTAAGAAGTTTGCAGGTATAACGTGGCAGCAGAAAGCACAGGACCGGGTTGATTGGCGAAACATGGGAGAGGCCTTTGCCCTGCAGTGGGCGTAGACAGGCTGATGATGATGATGATGATGATGAATAAAAATATATTCGATGCATTCCCATGCACCGCGACACTCTTTTTAGGGTTCTCGACACCCACGTTTTTATTTAGAGCAACAACCCGAAAATATTTAAAATTCGTGTCAGTACTCCTTTAAGCAAATGGCCAGAGACAATTTCGACCCACAGGGGAGGCTGCCGAAACAGTCCGGCGTCGGCAACGGCGTCGACGCCATCATTCGACCTCAAAGAAGGCACAAGCTCGAAACTACGGCGCCCCCTCTACTTCTGCGCGACTCAATCAAGCCGCAAAAGGACAGATGAGTTCAAGGAAGACTGCGGAGAGGAATATACCTACAGAGCGATCGCCGGTGCTTCCGAGCCGTCCCCTTGCCGTGGAGCCTCATAAGACAATGCCAACTCTGGAGCCTTCGCCGACCGCTGGCGACTCACCTAAAGCAGATTGCAAGGTCATTACTATGCTTCGTTCTCTCATGCACGCCATTCGAGAGATTCTGTTGGACATGGGGACAACATCTGCTCGAAGCGCTCTCAAAGTACTGGACGCCTTAAGCCCAGCGCTTGAATCCCTCGAGTAAAAAAAATCACAGCATATCCACGGAGTGAATGATGATGAGTGGGCGAAGCTGCGGAGGTTCATCGGTAAACCGTGAATCTTCCGCGAATTCTGCGCAGTACATCATCAACGACGTAAGATCGGGCGCGTTTATACTAAGGGTCGATGAGAGTCATGGCGACTTGCAGCTCACTTTAATTTTACATGTGCGCTGTGAATTTTTTTTATTCTTTAATCACGCACAGGAGGCGTCTCACACAGGCACTACCTAGGAGGTCGAAATCCCGTGCCTGTATATACGCGGTGGTCAGTGAACGGTTGTGCAGCGCGAGCAGTCGGTTTTTTCAATCAAGACGCTGCCGCGACGCTGCCTCGGGACGCTGCCTGCGTCGGCGCCGCGAGGCAAGATATACGAAAAACCACTGACGCCATCTAGTATATCGTCACCCAACTGCAGTTTGCATGCATCTCTATGGGACAGCGCCATCTATTGTATGCTAAGGGAGACGCTACTGGCTACTCAGGATGCATCGACAACCGAGAACCGCCCAGGTCATGCCATAAGGAGCTTCGCCCCTAAAAATCACAGCATATCCACGAAGTGAATGATGGTGAGTGGGCGAAGCTCGGAGGGATCATTCGGGTAACCGTGAATCCCCCCGTACATTGCCCACTCGATCATGCAAAGACGTGACAACACGTGTCACGTCTTTGCATGATCCTGGGTGTTCGATCGTGAGCTGGGCACGAGGGTCGCCGACTTGTGTTCCGGGCACTCCCAGCCTCAGCGACAACGCCAGTTCGCGTTCCACGACAGAGGAAGACGATGCCACCTACTCAGACGCCGAAGTCCACACCAGTGCTCGACCGTGGCCTCCGAGATTAGCCGGCTGCGCATGGCTCGACGCAACGCCTCGCCTCCGCATGCATCGCCACAGAACGCTGCTGTGAGTTGTGAAAGCCACGCGTCCTTGGCCGTGGGCATCTAGTAACGTTGGCCATGGGTTGTTCCACCGTGAGTACCGGAGCCGCCGCATGCCCCGCAGATACCGGCTGCCCTGGTTTCGCGACTCCGAGCGAAAGAGAAAGCGCGCCAAGAGCGAGCCCCTTTTCTTATTATAACAGCGCCATCTATCATCTTTAATCATCAACGTATACGAAAAACCACTAACGCCCTCTAGTGATATTATTTTCAAGGACATATACACACAACGCCATCTATTGAGCAATTCATAAACTAGAGGTGGCTACATACATACTACAACTACTAAAGAGGAGGGAACGTCCCACACACTGAGGAGCTTCGCCCCTAAAACATGGCTAACGACTGACCTCCTTTCCGAGAAGAAGTCAAGGCAGCATCCATCATCCAGTGGAACGCCAGAGGACTAAAATCACGCCTTTCAGACTTTCGTCAGTTTGTGCACTCTAACATGTTCCCAGTTATCATCATTTGCGAGCCCAACGTATTGAAGCCTGTAAGACAATCGGGGTACGACGCTGTCATGTCGTCAACAAATGGAGCATGCAGCAAAGTCATCGTTTATGTCCATCGGGAACTCACTTATTTGCTGCATCCAATGGCGTCTCATGGTGGCAATCAATATGTATGCCTGACAACTAAGAAGAACCAAACTTATGTTCACTCTCATAGGCGTTTATATATCGCCTTCAAGTAATTTTGACTCAAAAAGATTAGCCAGTATCTTGGCCGTGTGTCCAGCTCCATGGGTCATCATAGGAGACTTCAATGCACATCACCTGGCATGGGGAAGCACAAGGACAAATGCAAGAGGGCGCAGATTGGCCAAAACTGTTGGTAAAGTCAATACCCGCCACGGTGGTCCAGTGGTTATGGTGCTCGACTGCTGACCCGCAGGTCGCGTGATCAAACCCCGGCCGCAGCGGCCTCATTTTCGATGGAGGCGAAAATGCGTGAGGACCGTGTACTTCAGATTTCGGTGCACGTTAAAAACCCCCCGGAGGTCGAAATTTTCGGAGCCCTCCACTACGGTGTCTCATAATCATATCGTGGTTTTGGGAAGTTAGACCTCATTAATTAACAATTAAAAACTGTGTTTTTACGAGAGTTCAGAAAATCTCAATCCCAGAATAATTTCACTATATTTTCTTCCTTGATTTTCAGCAGGCGCCTGTGGTTAATACTACACATTCAGCTGAAGCTGTCCATGTTCCCGGTAAAGAACAGAGAGAACGTTTTCGGGCTGAATTGGAATTTCACGGCGGATGTTTAAAAGAGTTATGCCAAGCAATCTTTCACGTGTTGTTGTAAGTCTAAGGTGCCTCTTTAGCCCTCTCGGCGATGAAAAAGAGCGCTCCGCTTGAGCTGTGCTGACGGGCAGAGTTGCCAGAACCTTTCGAAAAAGGGGAATTGCCAATTGCACCGGAGCAAACCTCTGGGCAATTGGCAATCGCTTGCATTGCGCACGTGCAGGGCGTTTCTCGCTTCTCGATCTTCCATTTCGCAGCCCATAATGTCAACTCCCCTTGCGATTCTGAGGCTGAGATTATGTTTGAGTAAAAGGCAGCAAACTCCTCGGCAATGGAAAGAGTGGCAGATTCGGGTATATTCTCTGGCAGAAGGGAAGAAAGCACCTTCAAGGTGTGCCGATGCCTTTTAAACCACTCATTAAACTGGCCTAAGAGGTAGTCCAGAAAGGGCAGAAACACCGAATGCCAAAAGTGCTCTTCAACGCTAGCCACTGGCACGTTATTTCGATGAAGCTGCCTACCTGTCACTCGCTTCCTTCTCATTTCTACATGTGTGGCCTCAGCAGCCTTTACAGAGGCATCGTATAGATCATTGCAAGCCAGATTCCCGCATCTGGAGCACTGCAGACTCAACGTCGTCGACATACATCAAGGCGGCGGCCAGGTCCTGCGAGCTAGACTAAAGTTATCTAGAAAGCGCAAGCGTTCACAAAGAACACGAACTACCCGGCAGTACTTGTAGGTGGCGTATTTCAAAGGGGCGACTTTGCATTGCGAGAAGGCGATGCGCTCAGCAGAGTTCAAGCGGCAACACGGGATACGAGGAATAAGAACCTTACCTCTTTACTGGCAATACACGTCGGCTGGTAAAGTTTCGCCTTAAATTATAGCGCTCGTTTCTCCCCTGGGGGGAAGGATTCGCGGGTGTGCATTTCCTCCGCTTCCCTTGAGGTGCCTGTATGGTCGCGCTCCAGAGTATCTTACTGTGTGCGCGAAACGTCTCTTGTTTGTGATTGCGCCCCTACGGAAGGCTGGCAGTTGCTGTTGTGTTGTTGAATCCGAAACCAGTATTGTAAAAACACGAACGGGTTGATGCCAGCAGTGAAATTTCACTAACTCGCAACAGAATGCACGAAACAGACAACTGACAGACCTAGATTGCTGCTGTGCGCAGTTCAAAGTAAGAAAACTTGAGTACTCGTAGGAGTTCACGCGTTCTGAGAAAATGATTCTGTGCACTATGTACTGAACTAGACCGGAGTTCATTTCTGCATCCTAAATTCAGAAGTGCACCGAGCGCTCGAGATTCTGGGAGGTACTTGGCCACTTCCTCTTCGCACCGGCGTAAGTTAGGCAAAAATGAGTTACACGTACTAGTTAGAACTGTGCACACATGTCATATCTACGCTGTGCGGTGAAATATTCTGTACATTTCTGAATCTGTTGATGTAAAGGCAAATGACGGCTGCACGCTCGCACGCAGCAGGAGACACAGCGACACTTGCTGCAGGTAGAGCAATACTCGTTCGAGAGAGCAGAGCGACGAAAGCTTCGGAAAAAAAAGCCAAGGCATTACGCGTTGTTGTGCGTATATAGGTTTTCTAGCACGAAGGCGCAGCCAACAAGCTATTGCTATCCGAGTAGGCATGCCCTTGTCACACGTGCACTTTCGATTGCGACCGAGTGAACGTTTCTCAACAACAATTACCTCGCTTTCGCAGATTGCATCCTCCGCGATTGAAGGACATTATCACTATCAAAAGTCACCATGTGACCTTAATGCCAACCAAGGTTGCGAGAAAGTCTGCATGAAATATAGCCCGTGCGATATTGTGGTACCAACAGTGGCATAAGTTACAAAACAAAAATACTACCTTATTGCATATTGCTTGCTTGGATGCGCAATAAAGTACAAGATGTTGACTAAAAGCTACTACTGCGTCATGGCTGCTTGACATATAGCGATTAACATAAAAGCATTGCCATTGGCATGCAGTCACAAACATTGACAGTAGGAAAGTCACACAGCAAAGTAAAAAAAGCAGGCAAGTAATTGTGAATGTAAAAAAAAACATCGTGCCTATACATCTCATTCCACGTCCCATGCGGAGCGGTCCTCGACTTGTGAAACGCAGTTTGCCCTGACGAGGACGATGCCATCTACACTTAACGGAAATCAACGATTAACAATGTCTTCTTGGATCGGGCAGGTCGTCTCAATGATGCCTTTTCAGCGTTTTCGAAGACTAGTCCATTCAGTGGCGCGACGAGAGGCCGTTGCTCCAAACGCCTGTACCTGTCGTATTTACTGTATTTACCACGCTTACTTTACTTTTTACTTACTTTCTTCACAAGCACACGCGCTGGAGGGCGCTGGAGGGGGGGGGAGGCGGAGGGGGGGTCTCATGTCTTTGATATACAGAGTCTGCTCAAACTACCCATATTTATTATCGATCACGTAAAGAAAAGCTGACGCTTGCCCCCCTCCCTCGAAAAAAAATTTCTGGCTACGGCCCTGGATGGTGGCACACCTCGCTGGGTAGCAATGATCGAGTTCCCCCATTTCTCAAAACAGTGAGAGAGAGACTCTTTATTAGAAAAACAAAGATTTTTGCCGGCGTCTCTATGCCGCTGGCATGCTACCCTTGATAGGGATGGGGAAAGGGGTTGATAGAGTCCAGAAGAGAGGAAAGAAAATAATAATAAAGAACCTGCTTGATACCGCCATCAAAAGAATCGCTATAACACGAATGTAAAGCGTATCCTTAGAAGTAGTTGGATCTTTTAGGTAAATTGATATAAGAGAAGTAGCAAAATGTCTATTCGTGTTAGGCAGCTATAGCACCCCTTTAACGTGGATGCACCAACGTTGACGCTTGGTGGTACATCTACGTACCGACTACTAACGTCCGTGATCAATAATTAACCAAACTCTTGTTGTAGCTGTCGTAGTCAACGGTGAGAGCGTGATCACAGAAAGTGGTGAGAGATATTCGACGCAGAACTTGCTCTAAGGTCGCCATCCCGCGGCATGTGAACGAGTAATTGAGCATCACGGCCCGACTACAGCGAAACGCAACGCGCGTCGTGTCTCCTCTCTCGCCCAGCCGCGATTTTAATCGCGAAGCATTTTTAAGCGAACTGCAGACACTTAGAGCGTTTCTATCTATCTCTCTATCTATCTATCTATTTATTGTGAGGGCTAAGCGTGAGGGCTGAGGCGTGAAGGCGGAGGCGTCACGAACAAGATAACAAACGACTTTATTAAGCCATCATGGCGCGCAGTAAGAAACGTGACCGTCCGTCCCGGCGGCGGTAGCGAGAGTGTGAGTGTGTCCCGGCCCTCACTTGGGCTTGGTGTTGTATCGGCGTAACTGTGCCGTAGGCGGCGCCAGTGATGAGCTGGGTATTGTGGGCGCTCACACTATCTATCGAGCCACCTACGTCTGGATGCTCTCGTGATCGCCTACTTAACTTGGGGTAGACCTAAATTGGTATGGGAGGGTAAGAGCGGTTGACGAATATGTATGACTGGTCATGACATGACTGACGGGAAAATCCCGTCGCATACATCGTCAAACCCTTTCCTGCAGACACGTGTGGCACACACCCGTATACCACGGGCCGCGGTATACGGGTACGCGCCACAGCTGACTGAGTTTATATCTTGCCAGGGACGGCGAGAATAGACATGGGTAATTTAAATGCGAGAGTGTAAAGAAAAACTGATACTGCCAGCGTTGACCCGACGAATGCAAAGAATAAATACCTGGGTCCCAGCGGCGGAAAGGCTAAACCTTACCGCGACCAACCGGGTGGCCTAGGTCAGGCCGCCAATCTGCCGGTTTTAAATAAAGTTTTTTCCACTCCACTCCAGCAGGAATTGAAACCAAGCATTCGGCGTGGCAATCAATTATTCTACCACAGAGCCATGCCAGGTCTCGGAACTGCTTAGGAAAAAGACCCTTTGCAGGCATAATGTTGGTGAATCGTCAATTGTGGTTGCAGCGCTCGCTATTTAATTTTATCAACATTGCGTATTGAAGTGGAAAACCTGCTTGGTTTATCTAGACGACGTCATAGTGTATTCCGCAACTTTTGACGAGCATCTAAAAAGACTGGAAGTTGTTTTACGAGCCAATAGGTCCGCGGCCCTCACATTTGAAACCTGAGAAGTGTAACTTGTTTTGAAGAACTGCTGTTTATTGGTCATGTCTTCAGTCACGCAGGCGTTCGGCCCGATCCTGAAAAACTTGCCGCCGTTGCACAGTTCCCGGTACCATCCGATAAGAAGCCTGTCAGACGATTTATGGGCCTTTATGCCTATTATCGGCGGTTTATCGCGGACTTCGCGCGGACTGCGTCGCCGTTAACCCGCTTCACTAGAGACGACTTTATAATAATAATATGTGGGGATACGACGTTACCTTTGAGTATAACGACGAACAGGAAGCTGCGTTTAATGATCTGCGCCAACGTCTTCAAACCAGTGTTGCGGAGTTGCCACTCCGGAATTGGAATGATTCCGGAATCATTTGATATTTCCGTGACCCCGGAATAGAATGGGGACAACACTTGGAGGAATGAAGGGGAATGGAATTAAGCGTCTTTTGCACGGAATGGAGTGGCAATGGAGTGAGAATGGAATTACGTCTTTTACAGCGAAAGCTGTATATGGCTAGGAGAAACGAAAAACCGCTCGGCATCTGTGTGTGTCACGAGCGGTCTCCATTGGCTGTGCTATCAGTTACGTCGTTCTGAGCGTCGTACCCAAGCTCGCGCGCCATTGGCTGGGCCTTGAGTGACGTCGTCCATCCCGTCTCAGCCGTGGCGCTGAGCCGAGCACGGGCGCGCATCAGTTTCGACTGAGAGCTCCGATGGGTAAGCCACGGATCCTACGACCTCCCGTACAGCGGACAACTTTAGAAGAGCGCCGACAGTGGAAACGTGAGAGAGCTCGCATTCGCCGGGCCGATGCTGCAGTCCGGGCACAAGAACAGGCCCGCGAGGCCGAGTGCCGGCAGCAACTGCGTACCGGCAGCCTTCCAAGCAGCGCTAAATCGCGAACGGGAATGCAAGCGCCGGTAGCGGGCGGATCCTGCAAACCACGCCGACGAGTTAGCTCGCGATGTCAAACGCTTGCAACAAGGCGCGCCGAAGAAGCGGCGTTGCGGGCAGGACAGCGTCGACGAGATGATTGCAGGAGCGCGTTCGCCGGGGCGAACGCCCGCTTTCGGTGACAGTTTCCTCCAGCGGCACTTTGGCTTCGGCTGCGACGTCTGTGACCGCCTGTGGTTCCGACCACAACCTGGCAACGATAATTGTGGAAGGCTTCAGTGCAGCGTCGGGTTGAACTCACTGCTAAATGCCGGGGCCGCACATTTCAGCTTCGCTCGTTAACCATTTGTACGGAGTGCTTGGGCGGAGATTTTTTCCGAAAATAAAGCACGTTTTCGTCGACGCGCTGTTTTTCAAAGTTCAAACATTAGTAAGTCAGAGCCTCGAATTGAACAATAAAGCAGTACTTTTTAAATGGCTTGGCTTATCACAAGCACGCTACATTTATAAGCAACGCGCCTACTACAATCCTGTCCATATCTGGACTGTGTTGCTCCAAAGTTTGTCTCTATTGCTTCGCGCAACCATGGCTCTATGGCCGTTGGTATCCGTCGTGCGGAACTAAGGCTGAGTGGCGTACCTCCCTGTACGCCTTGTGACTTTTACGGCAGAAAGCTGTATATGGCTAGGAGAAACGAAAAACCGCTTGGCATCTGTGTCACGAGCGGTCTCCATTGGCTGTGCTATCAGTTACGTCGTTCTGAGCGTCGTACCCAAGCTCGCGCGCCATTGGCGCGCGCGAGTTTGGTTACCACGCTTGCAAGGTCAAACGCTTGCAGCCACGGCGCGCCCTCTGGCGCGCCGAAGAAAGCTGGCGTTGCGCGCAGAACAGCGTCGACGTGATTCCGGGAGCGCTTCGCCGGGGCGAACGCCCGCTTTGGGCGAGTTTCTCCAGCGGCACTTTGGCTTCGGCTGCGACGTCTGTGACCGCCTGTGGTTCGACCACAACCTGGCAACGATAATTGTGGAAGGCTTCAGTGCAGCGTCGGGTTGAACCCACTGCTAAACACTGGGGCCGCACATTTCAGCTTCGCTGGTTAACCATTTGTACGGAGTGCTTGGGCGGTGATTTTTTCCCCCCTCGGCGGTGCCCCAGCCGCCTGCTGTCGCCCCCCGTGTTCGCGTCGCCAAGCAAAGAGGGCATTGGGTAGGAACGCAGTTTGCTACACCCTTAATTGCTACTACTGTAATATTGCGCTCAAAATCATCATGTAGGCCTGAGTACATGTTTTTTCGAAGTCGAAGGCCACAACGCATTCTCTAGGTACACCTTTAGTTAGCCAGAGCCAAGGGTAGGCGTGGTGAAAAAGTGTGAACGATCTGCCAATTTGTAAAAGAGAAACCGAGGCATAAGTTAGTGTACAAACATATGCATTATCGCAGCAGATACTGAAGGGGGGAAACAAATTATCCCTGCGCGTTGGTTCCCATTGATACCCCTACACGAAATGAATGAATGAATAAACTTTATTTTAAGTCCGGCAGTTTCCTTCGGCCGAGTGGCGAATATTCTATGTACAGCCTGATCTTTCTTTCACGAGCAGTTTAGTACCTGACACACGTAAATAACCTTTGCGACAAGGAAGACATTGCATATCTGCGCACAGGCGAGCACAGAAAGTGCTTGCAAGGCGCGCTTGACAAACGTGAGTGCCGACAAGCAGTGCGGCCCAGAGTTCCGTATTCGATGCAAAGGCACAAGGTGCCCGAGTGGTGCACTGTTCCAACTAATACCAGCTGATCTAGAAGGTTTCGTTCCCCATTAACCAAATATCAGTTTTCTCCAAATTCATGACCGCTCCAGACGCATGGCAAAACTTAGTCTTCTTGAACACTATTTTTGTCAGCATAAAAATACGATATTTCATCGTTTCAACAGTAACACATTTAAGCTTAAACAATATTAAAACATCACCCTTCGTTCAAACATGCTGACCATGCAAATACTATAGGTAGCGGGAGAACTGCCCCTATGGGAATTATTTGAGTGGTTGTACTGCACGAGATGTGTCACCAAGCTACTATCCCTCGCTCTTGGTAACATGTTTGGCGTACTTTTGCAGTTCTTAATGCATCTGATGACATCAGCTTTATGGGGCGTTCATTCTTAACTCAATAAAACTATGACAATGCCTTTCCTACGTTCAGGAATTACAGGAATGGCATTGAACTGCCCGGTCATCCCCGGATTTGGAATGGGCTAAGTTTTTTCATTCCGAGGAATTAAAAGGAATGGAATTGCGGCAAGTTCTAATTCCCTGGAATGTAAATAGACGCCCATTCCGCAACACTGCTTCAAGCCCCCACAGTGTTTGCCCACTTCGACAAAGAAGCCCCAACGATGCTTCACACTGACGCTAGCAATGTGCATGTGCAGCGGCAAGAGGACACGGAAAGAGTGATCGCCTACGCAAGCAGAACGCTGACACGCGATGAGCCCAATTATTCAACAACCGAGAAAGAATGTCTCGCCGTTGTATGGGCAGTTATGAAATTTCGCCCGTATTTGTATGGCCACCTCTTCAAAGCGATCATAATTCACTATTTGGTTGACTAATCTTAAAGATCCCAACAGCCGATTAGAGCGTTGGAGTCTGCGGCTACAAGAGTTTGATATGACGGTCATACACAAGTCGAGGAAGCGACATATGGATGCCGACTGCCTTTCTCGATCACCCACACTTCTCTATCTGATGAGGATGACACTGCATTCCTTGGTGTCCACGGCAAAGCCACCATCGCCCAACAACAACGTGACGACCCTGAGTTGCTTGGTTTAATTAATTACGTGGATGGACGTTGTCAGAGTGCACCCAGAGTTTTTGCAATGCTATTATCGTCGTTTTTCTTACGGAATGGCGTTCTTTACAAAAAAAGTCACAGTTTCGCCACAAGGCGAAGCAATGAATGCGATAGCAACAAATTGGAATATCAAGCGACGAATGGCAAGCAGGTCGAAACGTGCAGCCCGCTGGTCATGCACACATGGGGCACAAAAACAACACGCACAGGACGAGAGAGAACTAACAACGTTCACAGCTCGACACTTCACGCTGCTCAAACAAAATTAGGTGCATCTTCCCAAAGGGAACCCTGATGGGATGCGAAGCAGCAGCGTTGCGCACGGGTGGCGTCACGGGTTGAACGGCGCTAACGCGTGTGCTGTGGTGAGCGCTGGAAGATTCGTTTGAAGCGATGGCTGGCGTAGGTCTTGTCGTTGCGCGTCAGGCGGCAGCTGCGGGCGCTCCGGCGAGCGCGCGGCAGGCGAGGGAGAGAGTGACGTCAGCGCGCACTGCGAGGGGAGCGTGACGTCAACGCGCAGCTGCGGCGTGACATACTTGGCACCGCTCCAACACCTGCGGCGAGGGGAGCGCGTTGCGGCGCGTTCGTACGCACGGAGGGAGGGACAGCGTTACACATCCTTGTGAAAGAGCTGCTTCGAACCTAAAAACGACGCACGAAATTTATTCACAGGTACAGACGAGCGCGAACTAACAAGTGTCACAGTTGTTACTTCGCTGTGTTTGAAAAGCGCGTTCTTTTCCCAAACGGGGGGACTGCCGCGAGCGAAGTGACCTTCGTTACCGAGCGTAATTACGACGCCGTCGTTCCGGCGAAAGGCGAATTCTCCCCCACCGTGAGATAAGCGCGCGCGCGAACGGGCGTCTACCCCCCACCGAGCAAAGTGCGCGACCGCATCCGCGCGGGCGTCGCGACGAGAGGGGCGCCGAGCCCCGCAAAGCGCGCCCTTTGCGCCATCTCGCTGGTAATGTTGAAAACACGCTGAAAACTTGCTGTATATAAATAGCTCGCAGTTTGAACGTTGAAGTACGTGCGCTTTCGTGGATCAGCGGTTAGCGCCGCGCGCTGCGCAGTGCAAAAATATTGCACTGCGCCATGGTGCCCCAACCATCGTAATAACAGACCACAGAACAGCATTCACGGCAGTTCTTTTAGACGACGTCCTGATGCTAAGTGCAACGACTCACCGTAAGACCACCGCCTATCACCCGCAAAAGAATGGACTAACAGAGCGCCTCAACAAGACGATTGAAGACATGCTGTCGATGTACGTAGATGTCCAACATAAAAATTGGGATGAAATCTTGCCCTTAAATCACGTTCGCGTACAATACAGCTAAACAAGAAACAACTCGCGTGACTCTATTCAGCATCGTTCACGGACGGGAGGTACGGACAATGCTGGGTGCGATGTTGCCACATGATTGGGACGACACTCACACGGGCGCCGACGTGTTCACTGAACGCGCGGAAGAAGCTAGGCAGCTCGCACGCTTACGGGTCCACCAGCAACAAGACTACGACGCAGGCCGCTACAATGCCCACCGTAGAACAGTAACCTACGAAACCGGCGAGAGAGTGTGGGTTTGGACACCCACACGAAAACGTGGACTGTCCGAGAAACTGTTAAGGTGATATTTCGGACCATATCGAGTATCGCGACAGCTGAGTGACGTCACCTACGAGGTCGTCCCAAACAGTCCTCATTGCACAAGGCGTCGCCAGCACCGGCCTGAATTTGTGTATGTATTGCGCATGAACCGTACGTCAACGACCGACTGCGCGTTTTCAAAAACCAGCGGCTCTGGTTTTGCATCTGGGCGATGCTCCTATAACGAGAGGCAAGTGGCACGTGTGTATGCGTAAAAGACTATAACGACGGGCACGCTTTGCAGATTCCGGCTAGTGGGACATTTGGTTTTGGAGAAAAAGATGAAGGAGGCGTTTTGCTCTACAGATGATCCTGAAGACGCTCTTTTCGCTGCCGCAAGTTGCTCTTATCCTTTGTTCGCGTTGCACCGCGACAATATGTACTCCTACGATACGTCGGGTTAACGTCACTTGTAGTTGAGCGCCATCCACTGATGTTGGTCTACGTAGCACTCTCCAGGGCTACCATCCTTGCAAGCACAAGCGCTACAAATCAGCTTACCGCTTCTGGTGTTGGTAATACACATGTTACTGTTGGTGTCATCACACAATTGCAAGAAAGCTGGTTATATAGAACATATGCGACTGTTCAACATATGTCTGTGCGTAAAACATTTGTACATGTTCTTGAAAACTGCGCAACAACACGAGGACGAAGAAGGAAGAAACAACGACCCGTACCTGAGAAATTTATTAGAAAGAACGAGTACTTTTATTCATCTTCTTAGCTCCGAGTCAGCTTCTGTCCCGTTGTTTCTTCCTCCTTCATCCTGGTGTTGTCGCGCTGTCGTGCTTTCCGCAACGGTCTCCCCTTTGGTCCCCGGGTTTCTAGGGGTAAAAATGCGAAGTAAACAGATCTAGGAATGCAACACCAGTGGCTCTCCGGCCACCAGTATCGTTAAACGATGTATGCAAAATCCTAGCACTTTAAACAATAACGGAACGAGTCAGACTGGGTTAAACTATGGTGCAGACTTGGCGCGCCCCTCAAATGATCGGGGGGAGGGGGGGGTCTCGCCCCCTCCTTCTACCCCCCTTGTGCGCACGCCTATGGTCGTACCTGTTTCGTCATTGTTTCAAGGGCAGTCTTATGGACGCGCATGTTTTGGAGGATAGTGGTGACCGAAGGCCACTGATGCTCCATTCCAAGAATTGTTTACTTCTCATATTAACTTTCGGATAGCAAGGAAAGGCAGACCATTGTGGGAGAATGTCATGGCTCGAATTTTATTTTTCCTTGCATTATTAAGCATGTGGTCTTTTGAACTATGAGCACACCTGCGTGCCCGGGTTCATACTTGTGACTTTTGTAGAAGTGACGACGCTATAAAACGCATCGGAACCTCGTGAACTTTGTCTTGTAAAAGGGGCCACATCTAACGAACACCGTCACTCACAGCAGGAAATAAAATCACTGCAAATAATTTGTGGTCTTCCACTTTCGTCACTTGAATGCAAAGGACAACGTATTTTGTGGCCTACTGGAAAGTGCAGCTTCCACGCGGGACAATGGACACATGATCAAGAAAGGGCAATGACCCTCTTTCAAGAAATAATTAACGACTTAGTATCGAAGCTTGGGTGTGTATCATCAGGGTCCCAGCAGGAATCGAACCCAAGCAATCTGCGTGGTAATCAAGTATTCTACCTCAGAGCCACACCAGGTCTCGGAACTGCTTTGGAAAAAGACCCTATGCAGGCGTAAAACATTACATATATACTCCTATCAGGCAGGCATCATGTCGGGTTAAGGTCAATTGTATACTTAAGCGCCATCCACTGTAGTTGTTCCATGAAGCCGTATCCAGGGCTACCATCTTCGCAAGCAAAAGTGCTACATAACAAATTACCGCCTCTGGTGTAGCCAGTACTCATGTTTCTGTTGGCATCGTTACGCAACTGTAAACAACTGGTTATATGGAACATATGCGACTGTTCAACATATGTCTGTGCGTACAACATTTGTACATATCTTTAACGTCATTTTGTAACGCTTCGCTGAATAAGAAAATTTACAACCCAGTCACCTTGCCTCCGCATGCTTCGCATAACATCGCTTCCCATGGTACTTGGGATCTGCCAAATTTTTTCATCTCCCGACCAGCCAGACATATTCGTCAAATCCTCTTACCCTCCCATGTTAAGTTTGGTCGACCTCAAGTTAAGGAGGCGATCACGAGAGCACCCAGACGTAGGCGGCTAGATAGATAGATAGATAGATAGATAGATAGATAGATAGATAGATAGATAGATAGATAGATAGATAGATAGATAGATAGATAGATAGATAGATAGATAGATAGATAGATAGATAGATAGATAGATAGATAGATAGATAGATAGATAGATAGATAGATAGATAGATAGATAGATAGATAGATAGATAGATAGATAGATAGATAGATAGATAGATAGATAGATATGCTCAAAGTACCTGCAGTACGCAAGGAAATGCTTCGCATTTAATATATATGGCTGCTCATGACATGAATAACTGGAAAATCCTGTCGCGTACGTCGTCGAACCCTTTCCCCGGACACGTGTGGCACATACCCGTAACCATGAACCGCGATATGCGGGTATGCGCCACAGGTGAGTGACAGTTCATATCTACCCAGGAACTTCCGACAGCAGACATTGTTTGCCTAAATGCGACAGTGTTAAAAAAACTGTCGTCGGCAGTGTTGATTTGCTCAATGCAAGTAATAAATATTAGTGCCCCAGTAGGAATCGAATCCCACGCATTCTGCATGGCAATAAATGTATTCCACCGCTGATGCAAGGTGTGGATACTGGCAAGTTAGTATTCCATTTCGATAATGATTACAGCGCTCGTCCTCGTTGTCCCGTGTATTCCCTTGCGCTGTAATCACTATCGAAATGGTCAACCGCTGAGCCCCGCCGGGTCTCAAAATTGCTTTGGAAAAAGGTCCTATGCAGGCGTAATGCTACTGAAATGTCAATTGCGGTTGCAGAGCGGTCTGTCTAATTATATAAACACTACCTATGTACTCCTATGATACAGGTGTCACGTCGTTAAACGTCATTTGTACAGTTAAGCGCCATCCACTGAAGTTGGTCTACGTAACAGTAGCCAGGGCTACCCTCCTCGCAAGCACAAGTGCTACATATCCGCTGACTGCTTCTGGTGTTGGTAATACACATGTTGCTATTGGCATCGTTACACAGCTGTAAACAACTGGTTATATAAAACATATTTGACTGTTCAACATATATCTGCGCGTGCACTATTTGTACAGATCTCTAGCGTCATTTGGTAACCTTTCGCTCAATAAAAAAATGGCACCACAGTACACCACAGTCGCCTTCTCTCCACATGGTTCGCATAACAACGATTCTCATGATATTAATGAGAACTGACAATATAGAGAATATTAAGAATCAATAATGAGAACTAATAATAACTAATGTTGTGTCTAACGAAGAAAACGAGCCCTTAAATTTACACTCCTTTCTTTCATCGATTCCCATGGTATCTGGGATTTGAAGATTCTTTGTTACTATTGGGCATACAGTATTCTGACATTCCTTTCATATACGAAACAATTTGGCCCGAAAGAAATATTGTTAAAACTATATTTTGTAGATCAGCTGTCGCCCTTAGCTAGCTCATTAGTATTTGTTCATTTTCACGAAGTTTTCAAAACCTGCTATGCTAAGGTTTTCTTCAAGAAATATGCATTTTCCCTCTTTCTATTGCAAGGAAGTGCAATTTAATTTTACATCGTGTTCCAGTGCGCAAATTAAAAAAAATTACATCATCTCCCAATAAAAGGAACCATGAGTGGATGCGAAGCGGCATTAGGGGTGCACACCAAGTTTCCGTTTACGTTCACTCGGCCGTCGAAGCCAAGCGTCGGCGTCGAGCTACCGCTTCCGCTACACAGAGACAACGCGAGTCTGCGGCGAGGGTAGCGAAGCTTTCGAGACAACTGCAGCGACCGGGAACCGACGGAGCGACCACACGATTCAAGCGAGACTTCCTAGACCGAGCGCACGCGCTTATATGAAATGGGGGGAGAGGAGAGGAGGTAGTGGGTTTACAGGCCGTAGCGCGGGGGGCGGAGAGGAGATAAGGCGACCGAACGCCTGCGTGAACGCCCGCGTAAAGGAGGACAGTGCGCGGCTGCAGCGCGGGGGAGGAGGAGAGAAGGCGACTGAACACCTGCGTAAAAGAGGAGAGTGAGAGAGAGAGTAGGCGCATGCGCAGTAAGGGGTGGTTAGGACGCACACCACCGGATTGAACTCCGCTCTAAGCTGCTTCGCATCTAATAATAAACTGACAAGCTCCCTTATGCATGCACCCAAGACGACTGGAAGGCGAAAGCCAACAAGAAAGAAAGATAGGAGGGTAGAAAACACTAACCGAAGAGAAACGAAGAAGGCTGCCCAGCTCCGCATTTCCTTCAGGCTTGGCACCAATAGTGCAAAGCTGCCTTAATGTTTTTTCGAGGCGTTTGTGCCACATATCATGCAATATGAGGCACAAAAATTACACCATCTCCCACTAAAGGGAAACCATGTGGGCATGCGAAGCGGCGCTGGTGTTCACTTGTGTTTCCATTTGTATGTTTCCGTGTATGTTTGATTTGTGCGTGGAATTGTGTACCAGCGGTGCTGCTTGCGCTGCTGTCACAGCTTACGTTACCGATGCCGCTACAACTGGCGCCAACATTGACATCCTAAGCGCCGTTGCGAAGGAGAGTGCAACGGTGCGAGCGCGGGTCACACGCCGCATTATATACGAGCGCACAGCTGCGCCGGAGAGAGAGAAACGGGAGAGGAGAAACGAAGCGGAGGCAGCGCTCACGCCACCTCCTCCACCCCGCCTCCTCCCACCTCCTCGCGTGAGCGCGAGGAGAGGCGGAGAGTTGGCGCATGCGCAGTAAGGGTGGTCAGGCCGCACACCACCGGATTGAACTCCGCTCTAAGCTGCTTCGCATCTGAAATATTGCCACACACGTTCATTTCTTTCTATGTTTGTTGTCTCTGGCTCATTTCACTTGTAGATAATGCCTCACGTAAACCGCGTCCGAATGTCTGAGAACATTCCACATTATTTAGGTTCATCTGTTAGGCTTCAGCACACAGACGCGAACAGCTGAGTTTATTCTAGAACAAACGTGGCCTCCAGTAATAATGCTGGAATGTTCGCTACCGCCTGTATAAATACCGACACGCCTTGCCGCGGATCAGTTTTTTGACGACCGACGCTCTGTGCGCCGATATCAGTGTACAGCGTGCGTTGCTTGCTGCCATTTGAGTTTCCGTTTCGCGGCCACAAGTTCGGCCAAATAAAGAGTTTCACCTTGAAGACGCCGACTGCTGCCTTCGTCAACGTCACGACCACGTGACAATATAATGGCTGGACATTTACGCTTTGCAAAATGGAAGGCGCTGAGAAAACGCAGCAACAGAAAAGTAAAACCGACATAAAGTGAAAATAGAAAGTGAAAGGAATCATAGGCGTGTGCACGAGGGGGGGGCAAGGGGGGCCGGCCTCATAGATTTACTTATTAGGGGGGGGGGGGTGGCGCTTCGTTCTGTTTTCTATCGTGGGGTGTCCATTTGCGCTAGAAAAGGCACTATGTATTCACACCAACTCACCCGCCAACACATGGCGTTGAACTATATTCCGTTCGTGCATAGTTTTTTGGAAAGAATGTATTTGCCAAAGTGGTTGTTCGGCACATGTATTCACGTACTTTTAAAGACTGATCCCGTCCGTCGTGAAGAAATTTCGTTTGGTGACTTTATGAATTTCTTTTTATCAATCCAGGTTTCGTCAATTGTTTTGTTGTAGAAACGACACAGTCTGAGATATTTATGCCTTGATGAAAGTAACGGCCATCCCAATGCACTGACAATTTCGCATGATCTTTTGAGTGACGTTGTACTAATCTGTCACAAACCAAGTTGGTTTTGTCCTCTTTCATTTCCTTTTGACTAATAGTTAAACTTCAATTGAGTAACCTACAAATAACACTTCATGTGCTTATTTTGGCTTTATTGTTCCTTAACACCATATGCGTTTTTATCCACCAAGGTGGATCAAGGGTTCTTCCTCTACCTTGCGGGAATTTTGCAGAAATTGCTGACCAGATCCAGCATTCAAGGGCTTCAAGTTGTCGACTAATTGGCCCATGCACGGTTGACAGCAAGCGTGGTGGTTAGGTCACTTGCTTCAGCGACGACCCCGGAGAGGCGTTGGTCGAGTGTTCGAATTGTGAAGAGACGAATTTTTTGTCCACCGGTAAAACGAAGTGTTGCACACTTGCCGTCACGGCTACGAGTGGCGCTCACTAACTCTCCGAGGTTTACATACACAGAAATACACGATAAAGTGGATGGGAGCACGATCGCACTGTAGCACAGTTGGTAGATCATCGGACCCGTTATCCGAAGGCTGCAGTTTCGGTCCCTGCCGGCGGCAAGTTGTCATTTCGTCCACTTGACTTTATTCACAATTGTATTATAATTACTATAATGCGCTTAAAACAGTACAAAGTACAAATAACATCCCCTATACATTTCTTGGTTTAATATAACATCCCCTATACATCCCTATACATTTCTTGGTAAACGAGCCCTTAACTTCTCCTCCTTTCGTTCGTGGACTAAGATGTGTATCACATTCTTGCTGGGGAATATGTATACATTTTTCCAGTATTGTGCAAAAAAGTGGTGCGTGTCAATTCTCTCTATCATGACCCTTCATCCAGCTTGCCGGGATTCCGCAGATGCATTTTGCCAAAAACAATAAATATATCACTTTGATATAGCAACTTCGTAGGAGGTTACTTAGAACGCCACAAACTCTCTCTTGCTGGAGGTGGTACTGAGAAATAAATGTAACTAATGTAACCATGCGCAAGGTGGAAAGGGACGACGACAGAGGCAGAGCGTAAAAAGCGCTGACCAACAATCTGTCTCTATCGTCGTGCTTTCCACTTTCTCGCGCTATAGCATGAGTCACAATAAATCAACTAGTCCTGCAAGCAACCAAATGAATTTAATTGTTCTGAGGACACGATAGCCCTTGGCCGATGTCAGTCTACTCCAGGCCATTATGATTGATTGGTTGTTTTATGGGGTTTAACATCCCAGAGCATCTCAGGCTATAAGGGAAGCCGTAAATGAGGACTCTGGATAGTTTCGAACAGTTGCGGTTCCTTAACGGGCACTCACATCGCGCAGTACACGGCCGCAGTGAAATGCGACCACCACGGCCGGGATAGAACCCGTGTCTTTCGGGTCAGAAGCTGAGCACCTTAGTCGCTGAGCCACCGCGGCGGCTGCCCCAGGCGATTTTCTCAATTGAAGTTCTTCTGCCACCGGAACCTGTTTCCCGGTTTTAGAAGAAGGTCGCCGTAGTTACGTTACGACCGCGAAGCGTGGGCCTCTCGCTCACGCGCACGATGCAATAGCTGGGGCACCTTGTCCAATCGGAAGCTTGGGAAAAGATTGCTTGCTGAAGCTGTGGTTAAGTGTAGTAGATTCGAGCCAACTCCCCTCCCTTCCTGTGGAATAGAAACTTGGAAAAGCTGCAGTTAAGGCTAGTTGCTATTTCTTACTTGAGGGGTGAGGTGCGATAAAGAGAACAAAGGAGCATTAATGATGAAGGCAAGAGCTTACTGGGAACAGAATTTATAACATATAATTGGGTTATAAATAGTTATAAACAAATGTGCCTTGTGGCGCCGCACACGATATCGCACAACCAAGAAAGCGAAGAAGTGTCATAATTACTCGCCGAATTTGATTGCCGATGTCGCCCACTACATCAAAACGTACCATGGCATTCGCCCCTTCACCGGCACTACTTTTGGAGAAGGCTGTCGTTTGGGCGTAGCAGGTAAGGCTGTCCCGTAGCTACGACGGTACACTGATGACATGAAAATGACGTCGGCGCCGCGGCCCACCGGAGACAAGGTCGAGTAAATTCATGACGCTTATTAAACTACTTGGCCCACCTTTCCAGCAGAATACAATATACTCACTGGCCTTCTGACGTCAATGGACGTCAACTTAATAGACTTGTAACGTCATTTTCATGTCATCAATGTACCGTCGTAGTTACGGGACAGCCTTACCTGCTACGCCCAAACGACAGCCTTCTCCAAAGGTAGTGCCGGTGAAGGGGCAAAATTTTTCACCTATAACCGGAAGCTACAATATGCTGGCCCATTCTAGACAGGCTGGTCATATGTGGACATTCTAGCCAGACTTGCCAGGTCAAAATAAGAAAAAATAGCCTAGAAATTGCAAAAACTAGCCAAAATGTAGCCAAGTTGAGCCGAGGTGAGTAAAAGTAGCCCTAAAGTAGCCATGCGTGTATGTAAACAACTTCGAATATTTATTTAAATGGTTAAATACAAGAGCCTTTTGTGTAACTGTATCTAAGTAAACAAGAAGTCATTCAAAAGTGATAATGCCACGCCCGTTTATTAATATTTTTCCCCCAGGAAAGGTGTTAGCAAAGCCCAGCGCAGATCGAAAGCAGGACGCGAATGGTCAAGTTTATCCCAGAGCTCTCTCAAGGGCCAGCGATATCGCTAGAACCTTCGATGCCGCATGTATAAATGCAGACGCGCACTACCGCAAATCAGTTTTCTCGACGGCCGACGCTCTGTTCTCCGCCTATCAGTGTACAGTGTACATCGCTTGTAGTTCGACTTTTCATTTACTGGGCCCAGGTTCGCCCCAATAAAGTTTCATCTCGATCCCACCGACTGCTGACTTCGTCAGCGTCACGACCCCGTGACCATAATTGCTATGATTAAAGCATGACATTGTGCTTTAGCAATTATTTTGCGCAGAATGACGAAGTTTCTTTCGCTGGTGCAGAAATGACACTCTTCGCGCGTCTGCCATGACCTTTTTTAAAACTTCTATAACTACCAACCTTGCGGCGACAATAACAATGAGTGTGGATGAATGTGCTCAAGATAACAGCCGTTCGGCATGAAGCATAAACTGTAGTCACTTAGCAGTCGTTTCTCAAGCGATGAAGAAGTCCGAGCTCTTAACCCTATTAAACCTACATTTACACGGGCGAAGTCTGGTGATATCGCCCGCATGTCAATCCTGCGCAGTAAATTAAAACCATTTACTTTTTTTTCATGTCGCCGATATTCAACACTCAGAAAAAGGCCGCGCCATTCTGCTTTCCCAGATGGGGTATCGGGCTAACTTTCAGCGCTTCGGTTCTACGGCGTGCTTTTTTTTAAGCTACTAAAGGTATACCATTTTAATAGAGAGTTTTAGTATAGCGGGAAGCGCTTACGGTAGCGTTAGCGTTAACGCCATAGGTCGGCGAACTCACCCATGAGTCGACTACTCGGACTCACTCAGACTCCAGATTGAGCCGTGAGTCTGAGTGAGTCCGGGTGAGTAATATTTTGGTGACTCTGAGTCCGAGTGAGTTCGGTTGAAGAAACTTTTCGTGAGTGCGAGTCCGAGTGAGTTTGGCTCAGGAAACGTTTGGTGAGTCTGAGTCCGAGTGAGCCCTAAGCGAAAAATATGTTTCATGGGTGAGTCTGAGTGAGCTCCACAAGTTTTGCCGACCTATGGTTAACGCTAACGCTAACGCTAAAACGGAACGCGCTGCGTGGCAAACAGTGGTCTTTTAGTACAGCGGGAGGCAGTCCCGCTAACGCAAACGCAAGCGCATACGGCGCCATCTAGACAAAAACACTAAATGCACTGTAGAATCCAAAAGTGCACCACTAACTCGAGCTTTAGGATCTAAAGTCACCACTGCTTCGTCTCCGTGTCGCATTTGGTTCAGTGTTGTGTCTGGCGGCCCGAAACACATCACTTTCTTTCGACATATACCCCAATGGAGTATTCTTCAAGACCCTGTTACTCGTTTCGGATTGACATGTGGCCGTCTTTGCCTTATCTTGGAAATAGGTGAGTGAATACAGCGTCGCCATCTCTGCGCGGCTAGCAAAAACATGAGCGAACCTCGTAAACAAATTTTTTTAGGCCTACTACACCTCTAATCGACAACATATCTCGAAAACAGAGCTATTTTATCGGCTGTAAACGGCTGGCGAAGCCTCATTACTCAAATCTAAATCAAATACGAGCATTATTTGGGAGTGAATGAGCTTAATAATGCAGGCCGACGACTAGAAAGATTCGAAGTGGACGGCTCTCGCTTCAACAGGCACCGCCATCTTGCTCTACGTACGTAATCTCTTGCGTGCGTTAGCGTTGAAAGGTATATTCCAGAAATAGCGTATGTACGTAAGAGCTCGGGCTACGTTTACGTTCTGCGCATGCTCAATGTGGAGCACGCAGCGCTAACGCTAACGCTAAATCCTTGCGTTTGCTCTTTCCCGCTATACTAAAACTCGCTAATGTCTGCGTACATTTTACAAATATATTTGTAAAGTAACAAATAAAATGTATGGCTGTCTAATACATCTATAACAAATAGGTCAGGTCAGGTAAATGCAGTTGCCTGGCCCGCTTGCGCAATCACACAATAATTGCTGTATGTCTTTTATACATGCTGCTTTATTTTCATTTGTTTCTTCTTAGATCGTTATCCATTATTCATATTAGTATCAAACTCTTCAGCTGGCGGGGTCTGGGCGAATCCGACAGAGTGCGTATGTACCACATTGGTGAGAAAATATTTTTATTACCCTAGTCGCAATCTGTACCTAATTCTAAAGAATAACCTAGGCAGGTCGTCCATATCCTGTTTATAATGGCGATGAGTGGGGAGCACCCTGGACCCGGAACGCTTTCGGTTCTCCTGTTCAATTCCGATTACAATTTAAATTCGTTCAGCTATAGCTTCGTCTGCTAAATAAGGGCCCCATGCGCAAGTTTTCCCACGAGTACCAGCTTCCTATCCAAAAAATCGTTAATGCAATGCAAGAGCCAAACTAAATTTTTGGACCTGAAAACACACCTTGGCCGCCATGTTTTCACAATGTACACTCGACCACCAGTGACTGCGATTCACAAGATATTGATTATTTTGTCCAAATTGAGGTAGCAAGAAAGTAGCCGAAAAGTAGCTAAGTAGCCTAGACGTTTTTCCTGCCGCCAGCAGCGTCAAAAAAGTATCCAAACTGACTCAATGTAGCCGAACATGGCAACCCTGATTATAGGATAGCTTGAAACGGCCAATGCTACGCGCACAAGCGCTTCCTTCCTTGCATCACGGTAGAAGACTATGCGCACGTAGCCCGATTGCGCTGTCGCGCTTACTCAATCTCTCTAGAAAAGAACTTGATTTTTTAAGCAAGGCCCGCAGAGTGGCTCGGCTACAATGACAATCTAGAATTACCTCTTGATCTCGAAGAAACAAAATTACATCTATCTATCTATCTATCTATCTATCTATCTATCTATCTATCTATCTATCTATCTATCTATCTATCTATCTATCTATCTATCTATCTATCTATCTATCTGTCTATCTATCTATCGATATATCTAGCCGCCTACGACTTTGTGCTCTCCTGGCCGTATCGTTAATGGGATTTATACCACAAATGGTATGGAATAATAGCCGAGCCACTCTGCGGGCCTTGCTTAAAAAATCAAGTTCTTTTCTAGAGAGATCTATAGAAGGTGCACTAACGCATGCGTCTCCCAGATTTGCTATCTTCGCCGCTTCAATTATCTCCCGGATCGTTTGCTCCTGGCTTCTCCCTATCGCAACACTGCGAATATGTGGGGTCACACCAGCACTTCCTGCAGTGGAATGCCAAATGTCCCACGCCTCCAGTTCGCACGTTATTTGCGTGTTCACGCAGCCTGTCATTTGCACACCGTCCCGTCTGCCCTATGTATTTCTTGCCACAGGACAAAGGTAATTCATAAATGATGTTGCTCTCACATTTAACAAAGATTTCTTTGGTGTTTTATTTGGCACCTGGGTTTCTCAGAAGCGAAGTAGGTGGCCTCGCAAAGATTGTAAAGCTTGTTTGGCGCTGAAAGGACGACTCTGACGTTAGTGTTGTGCGGGACGCGAGCGCTGCTGGAAATCAGCACAGAGAAGGGTGTAGTGCGTCCCAGAAGGACAAACAACAGCTAACTTTATTTCAGCGACTGATGCAGCCACTACGGCTCGGTGGCGCACCCTCACACCACTTCCCTTTCCCGCACGCAACGTGATAACATTTCACCGCACAGATGGGAAAGGGTGTCTGTCTGCTGCTTCGCGACCATGAGGCCGCCACATTAGCATTGTTTCCTATCTTTTTGGGCCTATACGTGAGACATCGTGAATGTACGGTATGACGGCGCATTTCTGCTTGACTGGCCCGATTGCTGGTGAAGAATGCTCCTCACCGTCACGAGCATATTTGACAGTCTTGAGAAGACCTTCGGCCGCTGCTGTAATAACGTACTGAGGATCCCCGCCTTTTCCAAGTGGTCAACTTGTGCCAGGAAACTAGGAGAGCACTTGTGAGGACATGAGCGGCGAAGTGTATTCATTAGGGTTAGTTTTGCAATGCCCATTTTAACTTACTTAGAGTGGCCCAATTAAAACAGCAACAATGATTTATTGGCCCTAGGCTCGTACGACCAGCAGACCTGGTCTTTCTCGAAGAACATTCTTATGTCAAGGAAACGCAGCGCATTGTCTTGCGGCATTTCATGAGTGACTGGGAGCGGTTGCAGAAACCTCGTGAACGGATCAAGTACGTCTGAAGAATCATTAGAAAATTCACCTAAATTTAATGTTAAAAAATACTACGCGCTAACACAGGACTGAGGAAAGAAGTGACACACACGGCGCCGTGTGTGTCACTTCTTTCCTCCGTCCTGTGTGTTAGCGCTGTAGTATTTTTTAACATGGAACCTCACCAACTCGCCCAATCTGCCTGTCACCTAAATTTAATTCGAGAAACACGATGTAGTCGTCAGCATAACTAAATACCCTTTTTTTTACATTTGTACATTCTAGATATGTTTTTAGTTTTCTGTTTATCCGAGCAAGAAAAAAGATCACTTAGAATGGGTGCGATACAAGAGCCAATACCGATACCTCGTTTTTGGAGAAAAACATTTCCGTACCACTTAGCGACCGTCGAACGCAGATAAAGGGACAACAGATAAAAAAATGTTTGTACAGATATGCAGACGGAATTTACAAACTTCAGTTCGCCGTAAGCTTCGATACCCCTCTTCAACGCATGCTAATAACTCATCGTGTAAGAGGGAGTAATTTACGTCTTTAATATCAATAGAAAATGCATTGAAATTACTGCCTGCATTTGATTTCAAGAAATGTATGACATCTTCGGAGCTCTTAGTCAAAAAAGGACGTGCACTGGTAGCAATTTCAACTTCGCTTGTATGAATAGACCTATAGAATTTTGCCAGGTGTTGCATTCTGAAACTGTAATTCGCAATGGCCAGTCGGGTTTGTGGGTTTTTACTGAAAAAAAACATTTCAATGCTACTGACTGTCTTGCTTTCTTTCTCTCGAAGGAACGACGATAATGACAATCTAGGATGACCTCTTGACCTCGTAGAAAAAAAATTCCAGTATCATTTTGTTGACTGTATATCTTAACTTTTATGCACGCACACATCATTGTTTTTTCCCTAATCTTCTTGTACACTGCGCCTTCGTACGTTGCTTTTTAACGCGATAGCGTTAAAGAGCTCGTTTCGCAGAAATTCCGGCGTCGGCGTCGGCGTCGTTGGTTGTGAGAGAAAAATCATCATCTTGTCCGTGACCGAAAAATCATCATCATCTTGTCCGTGACCGAAAAAATCGAGAAAGATGCAAATAAAATAAACAATAAAAATTTTCGGGTCCGAGTGAGGATCGAACCCGGGTCGTCTGCGTGGCAAGCAGGTGTTCTACCACACAGCCATGCCCCTGCTTGGATATAACTGTGAAAATAACTTCCTCTGCTTGGAAATGCAGTGAAAATAACTTCCATGCTTCGCAAACGCAAGCGTCCTTTATATAGGCGTCGCAATATAACATGTAATATCCCAGGAATATTGCGTGGTACAAGCGTAAATTGCCATCGGGCGTCAGAACATGTGACTATCATAACGATTCCATAGTTTAAAGCCAGCCACCCATTACAAACGGCACACACCTTAATGCGCGTATTCCCTTAACACCACGTAGTGGGTGCATAGCAAGTTCGAAAACATTTCCCACATTTGCCGCGCATAATTTCTCCTGGTTTAAACCATACTACCCATTACATAGCGTGCACTAAGTGATTGAAGTACGCAGTAGGGACGGGATTTCGCTATCGCGTTCAACTCTTAAAGGCGAAGCTTAAGGGTCCCCCCAATTTTTTGTTGTGTCTATATACTCTTGCAGCCTAAGCGCAAATATGACTGAATCGCAAATATGACTGCCAGACATTCTTGTTCCGTGACAGTGTAATTCTGTTCGGGACCGGCTTAGTGAGCGGCTTGCGTAAGCAATTACGTGGTCGCGGTCAACATAGCGCTGGACTAGGACGGCACCAATACCTATGCCACTGGCATCTGTATGAAGTTCTGTCGAAGCCGAAGGATTGAAGTGCCGAAGGACAGGTCGTGCTGTCAGCAGAAACTTAACTTGACGAAAAGAAGAATCGCACTCCGGCGTCCACTCAAAGGGATTGTCCTTTCGTAGCAGGCACGTGAGCGGATACGCGACGTCGGCGAAATTGGGAATAAACCGCCGGAAATAGGAAACAAAGCCCCAGGAAACTGCGGAGCTCCTTGACGGAACGCGGGGCACGGAACGCTTCAACGGCCCTCTGTCTTTCGGGGATCAGGGCGGATTCCATCCTTATCGACGAGATGCCCAAGCCCAAGTGTTTGGCGGTCTCCGAAGTGGCACTTCTTCGAGTTTAACACAAGGCCAGCGTTTCGGATGCAGTTCAGAATGATATCAAGCCTCGAGTTGGGCTCCCCGAATGTGCGGCCAAAGATGACGACGTCGTCGAGGTAGCACATGCAGATGTTCCACTTCAAGCCGCGCAGAATGGTGTCCATAAATATCTCGAACGTCGCCGGAGCGTTGCACAGTCCGAATGGCATGACATTAAATTCAAAGAGGCCATCAGGGGTTACAAAGGCAGTCTTTTCCTTGTCCTCAGGATGCATCGGAATTTGCCAGTAGGCGGATCGCAAGTCTACTGACGAAAAGTAAGAGGCGGAGTGTAGGCAGTCGACTGCGTCATCAATACGGGGTAGAGGGTACACGTCCTTTTTGTTACAAGGCATTCAATCGGCGATAGTCGACGCAAAATCTCCAAGATCCATCTTTCTTTTTAACAAGATTCACTGGAGCTGCCCAAGGACTAGCCGCCTCTTGTATAACTGCCCTTTTTCTTCATCTCTTGCACTTGGTCATTGATAATTTGGCGCTCTGACGGTGAAACACGATATGGCTTTTGTCGAATCAGATTAGCGGAACCCGTCTTGATGGTATGACGTGTTCGAGAGGCAGGGATGGCGGGTATTTTATCCTTCTGCGCAAAGTCAAATAGCGAAACGTGTTTCGAAAGCACACTCACTTAATGTTCGGCGTTCACTTGTGCTTAAGCGACTTATTTATCATTGACAAAAGGGCCGTTTTCGAACTGTGACCATCAGGTTCTTCCGGCACATCCGTAAGTTCAGCCACCGATAAGGGCACGTGCTCTCTGCTGACCAATGCTAATTTCAAACGGTCTGGTAATATCACGGGCTCTGAAGAACAGTTGACGGCCCATAAGCCAGTGCGTCCGCCGTTGATGGATACCACACAATGGGGAAACCAACACATTCTTCTTCGCACAGTTCATGTGCATCGGCTCTACGCTTGCATCAAAGCAGTCGCAGTCGGCGCCGGAACAGATAACAGGCACACGAACAGTGGATGACGCAGGTATGACCGTATAGCCACAGACACACAATGTAGTTTCGCCTTCCGCCGAGTTTTCCAGGATTCCTGATGTCATGCGACCATTCACAAATACTTTGCCAGTGCGGCAGTCGACAGTGGCGCCGCACTCCCGCAAGAAGTCCACGCCCAGAATAACGTGATGAGTCGACCGGGATATAATTGCGAACTCCGTCGGAATAAAATGGCCTCCCAAAAGCACTTCAGCACTGCACACACCAATAGGACGCAACGGCTCGCCACTCACTCCACAGAACTTTGAAGTTTCGTCCCACTTAAACACAACTTTTCGCCCTAACACGTCTTTAAAAAAACACTCATCATCGAAATTGTGGCCCCTGTGTCCACCAAGCCATCACAGGCACATCATCGACAAGAACACGCACTTTGTTTTTGAACATCAACACGGGAGGAATTTCTGTCAGCAGCACATCTCCGGCGACCTCACCTCCATCGGCCGCGCTGGCTAGTTTTCCGGTTGCGAAGGGGACGTGGCACGACGTAGCGGTGGTGGAGAACGAGGAGCACGCGGTCGCGGTGGAGGTGTCAGACTCCTGTCAGATGCCGGGGAGTGATTCCGGAAGCTGCTTGGCAAATAATCATTGCCTGATGCAGCTCTCCGCGGGACACCATGAGGCCATTCGGAGGGTCGTGAAAATTCGGACGGAGGGCCATACCGCGGAGCTACACGACGGTTCCAAAATCGTGATATATGACCCGGAACACCGCAAGAGTAGCACATTGTTCACCGGTATGTTTCGCTACAATATTCTTGTGTTTTCATTTTGGCAAATAATTATTTGTGAAAGCCTAATTATTGCAGTTACAGTGTAACATTTAAGAGACTGCTTCTAAGAATCATGATCGGCTTCGACAACATTTTAGTGAACTTTCATGTTTTGTATGGACATTTCAATTCCGTGATTACTTGTGTTCTGACAACTTTGTGTAGCGTGGACAGATTCTTGTATTGAGGAACTTGGACTAAGTGCGTCAGTGTTGTACTATGTGTCTTTGTATAACCTTATTTGTGTTAGTTTTCTACTATGCGACGACAACTGTTGAGCAAGAGCAGAGGAGTAGCCGGCGCCACGCATTGGCACCAACCTCTCCTTATACATTTAATAAAAAAAAACACCGGCAGAGGTCGAAACCTTGGTTGCTCTTCAATGAAACGAGTTTTATCTCTTGTATGGTGGGTAGATTCGTCGGGGATGTCATGACGATACGTCGTGCGTCGAGGAGGCACGCGCTGAGGGCGTCGATCGTAGCGCGAAGCTGGAAAGCGTGTGGTTATCCTTGACTGTGGGGCTGGCTGGCTGTACTCCACTGCTGCCGCGCTAGTCGTCGCTTGCCAAGGGTTCGAAAGAGGCGTAGTCATACACTCTTAATCATGTCCTGCTTAAAGTGTCAGTGTATAGCCCGGAAACGAGACGAAAAAATCTAACGCCTATAGATTGTTTGTTTAGCCGGCACAACCTCTAGGCCGCGCCGCCCGTAGCCGTCCCGCTGCGTAGTAGTTTTCTCAGCGGCTCATCTCATAGGCGGGACTGAAATAGGCCGGAGATTTTTCGTCTCGGAATCCCTGGCCTAGTTAGAAGGGCCGACTATACAGATGTCCGAGCTACGGTGTCCGCCAGCTACGGTGCGTCCCAGCTTCGGCGCGTCCTAGCTATAAGCAGTGCATGAAGCGGCGAAACAAAAATTAATTTTAAGTCACCTTTAACTCACTTACTGGGGGCTATGGAGGCTTAGACACACATTTTATAACATACATAACCTTATACACACATGTTCCACTCAGAAATAAATCACAGAAAATTCACAACATACACACGCGCATTCGAACTCGCGATCATTGAATCAGCAAGCGCGTACGCTAACCACTACACCACATCACGCCACGGCGCGGTTTGTAAAAAAACGGGGGTTTATATGCCCCAATGGATCGCTATACGCTCTGGCGTATTAGTGCATTGGAGGTCGTTATTATGGATGCAGCGTTCACTGATACGTAATCAGACATTTTTTTAAATGACATTCGTGAGAATATATGGGGTGTCACTCAAGTTATTGCAGGGAGCATGCTTGAAGCGAACTTGGATAAAAAAAGATAAAACTGTGACGCATATATTTGGCAATGGCGCCTCAGTGACATTTAAAGAATCTTGGCGTGCATAATACCCGAGTTCTACTCATGTTAGCCGTCAGCCTGTTGCCTTTCGTGCATTGGACGAGACGTCAACGTCAAGATTCGTTCGCCGGGGAACGTGAGCTCGCAATAAATCCGCGCCAACCGCAGAGAGACGTAGCTGATTACCGACGGAGAATCACCGTGTTCTAAGTATCGTCGCTGGCCGCTTCACCGCCAACGGTTAACGGGCCGCCAGCCGATATCGTCAGTAAGCGTATTCAGTTTATTTCGAAGCCGTAGTCGACGGTGCTTCCGAAAAAAAGTGCTCACGCTTGTTTGCGAGAATGTTTTACTGCTTACTGTTGTTGGCTCGACCCTCTCCGCGTAATAATTACACTCTGAGATGAACATACGCTGATAGTCGTGCTATTGCAGGCCATATACCGGGTGTTCAAAGTTAAGCTTTCTCGTTTTATTGAAAATTCAGCACTGGGAAGAACATGAAAACCACCTTTGCAGATAACTTATACATCCAGGGGGACACGCAATGAGACAATAATTATCGCTTTCAGGTGCCCAATTAACTCAGATTCAATAATTAACTTTTTAAGTGATTGCAGCAAGAAAGCATGTTTGTATTGAAAAGTTTGAGGCAGTCGCATTTATACACAGTTCCATTTGGAAGAATTCTTCTAGCATGTCTGTGCTCCGAGATATCCCGCTGCAAATAAAGGTTGCACAGCTTCACAAAAAATAAGAAAAAGATCTGGTAGCTTACAAATACAAACCGTATATTTTTGGTTATCCTGTTTTCATATTTTGCCATATACCAACTTATACTTCGTTTTCAAATACTGTCAATCCAATTATTGTCAGCAAATAGTCTTGAAAACAGTTATCACAGCCACAAGCGTTACTGGGAAAAAAATAAAACGCCTGGAAAACCTCTTTGAAGTACGGACATTTGCAGTGTGCGATAGATGATTATTACAATCATGCTCTGTCGAATAACAGCAGAGTAACAATTTTCAGTGAGCTACGTTACAATGCACCTTAATTCAAAGTTGAAAATGTATCATGTGTTCCCAAATGTGCCAATTACATTTTCATCATTTTTTTTCTCCGTAGACATTAGAGAAGGTCAGACTTCCGGAAGGAACAAAGAAAGATTGAAGCTCCTACTTGCTTCCTCTGTAGAGTGGCGCAAAGAGAACCCACCGGCTTGCCTGCCATCTTATTTACTTAGTGAAGAAATCGTAAGTATAATGTAACACTGCTTCCCTTGTAAGATGTTCTCAGCCAATTGCGATTGTGCTGTGGTATTTACTTGCAGCTGACGTTCGAAGCGGAGCTTCGTTTCAAAGAAGACGTTGACAATTTGATGAAGAAACTTGAGAAAGTTCGACTGATTGTCAGTCAGATGTACAACGCTTGCACAGATTTTGTCGAAATGGACAGTTATTTAAGAGAAAGAATGCGAAGTTTTCACTGATAACAGTGGTAAATTTAGGCTAAAATATTATTAGAAAGCTCGATTGGCAGCTTTTGAAAAATGTATTTCTTAACTTGTGTGATGGTTTCTATCTACACAAAAGTTAAGATGTGTAACAGATTGATAACAGCTATTTACAAGCTACAAGTTTTTGTGGGATGAGGAAAAATGCCATGTCATATAACAACATAACGTTAAAAGTGTCATCTTGTTTTTCTTTTTGTTTTTCTTTCTTTTTCTTTTTTGTTCAGGATGAGACGCCAGAAATCGGCCCATCACCTGGCCCAAGAATTTTTGTGGGGTGTTACAATAAGGCGCTCTACTGCGGTGAAGTGGAAGGCAACTTGAAGCTAATGGCTGACACTTCTCTCCAAAAGCGCTCATTTTATGTTTTACAAATTATTATATCAAGAATCTTACATACCCTAGTGCATATGTTCAGACGCTAGGTCTTGTTCACAGTGTCATGAAAAACATGGAGTTGTTTCCAAGGTGCTTTGCGGGCAGCAAGTTGCTCAAGGTCATGCAAAAGGTCAAAGGCATTCGACAAGGGTCCGAATACATTTGTCCGAAAAATAGCGGATGGAAAGGTTGTGTTGTTTCCCTGAGTACTGTGCATTACGTTTGGCGTTGTTTGTACAACTTACAATAAACATTTGTACACATGACAGCAGCTGTTTCTCGCATGCTTATTCTGGCTGGACACAGGAGGACCTGTTAACAATACAGCTGGCGTGAGCTGTCAAGTAATTGTCAACCAACATGATTCCGATGTGCAAGAGATATCCTGTGACACCAGACTTCAACCGAAATTAAAAAGAGAAGACAAATGTGATTATTTTTATTTGCATGTCTAAACACGCTGCAGGCTGAGTTTCTGTGTTCGTGTCAATGGTGAATGAATGAAAGGAGATTTGAAGGCCCGTTTCTTTGACACAACCTTTAACAAAAACCAACAGAAAGTGAAGCCAAGGAGGGTACGGTAGCAATTATGTAATTAATGCTTAAAAATGAAAGCGGATTAAAAAGAACTTATCACCGACAGGGACCGAACCTGCAACCTCCAGATAACGTGCTCAATGCCGTACCGATTGAGCTACAGCGGCGGCCGTCTGCCCGTCCACTATATTGGGTATTTCTGCGTTTAAACCTGGGAGTGTAAGTGCCGCTCGCAACCATGACGGCGAGTGTGAAACACTTCTTTTTGCCAAGGCTGCAAATAAAATGCCATACCTTTCTTTCAGGGGCGTAGCCAGAAATTTTTTTCGGGGGGGGGGGGGGCACCTCCTTGATTTCGGGGAGGGCACCTCCTTGAAATCGGCCATTTTTCGCTATGTATGCCATGGCGAAAAAAAAATTTCGGGGGGGGGGGCACGTGCCCGGTGTGCCACCCCCCTGGCTACGCCACTGCTTTCTTTGCCTCAGTTCCTGTTGGTTTTCATTAATTTCAATTGTTAATGCTTCATTTGAATGATTAAATTACATTTTAACTTACCTCTTCCTGTCCCCGTCATCATCATCACCCTTTTCTTCCCTTTCCCTTTTCCCCTGTGCTCAGTAGCAGGCCAGAGCGCACAAGCTCAGGCCGACCTCTCGGCCTTCTAATAAATTTCGCTCTCTCTCTCTCTCTCTCTCTCTCTCTATTTTTTTTACTTGCATACTGCTGAGATCATGCCACTATAGGTCCATTCCTTCTTCATATGACAACAATATTATCCCTCAAACGCGAAACTGGACTTCCTGGTATTTCTGTGCACCGCCGCATCACCAGACTCCTTTTGCTTCATAGATTGTTTTCTTAATCTCTCTTAATCACACGCCATACATCATCTCACCGACGCGCATGTTCCACCGAACGGTCTATACCCCCATGAATTTGCACGCCGCACGTGCTCGCGCTGCCCATTTCGCTACGTCATTTTTTTCTTCTTCGCACAGCAGTGGGCTGGAATGGCCTTCCCCATGGCATTGCTGCCATCACGTGTTGATCGACTTTTTTCGGACATCACTGCTCATCGTTCTTCATGAAGATCATCCTTCGTAACCTTGATTTGTTAGCCGACCCTGTATGCAATATTCCATGCGAAGTAAATGAACTGCGGGCAGGGAAAACTTCCACGGGGTGCATGTTCTTAGTTTTCCCAAAGACATTCTACGATTCCTCTTAAATCCGCGGCAAGCAACGCCTAAGTGCGGATGCTTCTTGCAAAACAATAATACAAGCTTGAAATCTCCCGCTCGAACGTATGTGCCAGTGCCAGGTGCGCACGTCTGTGGATGTCTATACGTAAGCGTGCGCAACGTTCTCCTTCAGGGGGGGAGGAGGGGGGGCGAAGGGTCATCACAGTTTTAAAAATATTTATAAATATTTTTAAACTGGGCTATGCAAGTTAATGTGAATGGATCGATGCTTGGAAAACACTTGCTTGCATTGAATACACGCTTCATCAACTTACTGTTATTTCCTTAATAGCCGTTGTTGTATTGAATATTACCAATAAGCTGCAAACGAAAACAACAGTACTTTTATACAGCACGATTAGGTTGCGCTGTTGACTCCCATGAAGAAGAGCGTTAGAAGACGCGAATATCATCTTATCAGCAATGGTCCAAAGAATATAAGGCACGTATAAGTTTACCTTCACCAAGAAAATCGGCTTGCACAGGGGCGACAGCTGGTGCCAGACCCACCAATACGTTTGTGCATACTCGACTTGGCACTGCGTAATACGAATAGGTAAATGCAACCAGAAGCCGTGGT
Source organism: Rhipicephalus appendiculatus (assembly GCA_030522465.1). Classification (NCBI taxonomy): domain Eukaryota; kingdom Metazoa; phylum Arthropoda; class Arachnida; order Ixodida; family Ixodidae; genus Rhipicephalus; species Rhipicephalus appendiculatus. The sequence goes on along the minus strand of JALIZH010018248.1, from coordinate 35,566 downwards.
AATCAATGAAAAGAGCACAATACAAATGCACGTGTATACAAGAGCATGGAAGAGGCTACCTATAAAGTTTGCTGCAAATTACGCAACAACGCTTGTTTTAAAAGCTGTCGCAATTCAAGGTTTAAATCTGAGAGTTTTACGACCCGAAACAGGACACAGGACAACAGGCCCGCAGCATTGACGCACATCGAATTCATTTCATCGCCAGGGCTTCATCACTGCCTACATCCTAACATGGCTTATTACATTCCACCGCCGTCAGAACAAGGCACGCTCAGACCCAGAGTTAATTCCGAAACCTCATACTCAACGCCACAATGCCACTGGAGCATCGTCACAGTGGCTTGTTATGAACACCGGTGATTACCAGCCCTGTGACTGCAGTATTCGAGGACCAAAAAGAAAGAACACATAATCCCTGGAAAAGTTGTACGCATGAGTGCCCGTCCCAATGAAATGGTACTGATGTGTTGGAGACTCGTAACTGCAGTTTTATTTACTCTTGGTCGTCAAAACATTTCTCGGCTTTTTCTTAAAGGTACGAAAAATCTGCAGGCGAGGCGTAAAGAGTTTAATTGTGAGCATATGCTAAGGTAAATCAGCTGCTAACAAGTACATGCAGCCTGTCATTGTAGCAGTTTATAATTGACCAGAACTGCAGCAAACAATTGAACAGTTCCACAAATAGCACGAATAGATAGATCGTCACGGTGACATCTGTCATGAGTGCCGAGAGTGCCGGAGCTCTATATGAGCTCACAATGAATACTGTCAGCATCACAAAACGTGCGCGACTAGAGAAGACGACGGTGAGAACAATGATAACGCACGCAAACTCATAGTTTTTTTTAAAGATCGTAGAAATAGCGTTATGACAGCTCGGTCCCTTTTTGCATATAGCAGCGCAAGAATACAACACGGCAAACACCAACAACGCCAACATATATGAAGAAAGTACAATGACTTACCCAAGCGGGCATGATGTGCCGGACTGTGACCACAATATGCGCACCAGCTCCACATAAATGACGCAGATGCATCCTGTGGACCTGCGTCAACAGCTCGCGTGTATCCATCGCAGGCGCACGTATTTTCAAAGTTGCAGTGTCCCCGGATCACCCCCTTAATTTCGAGAGAAGTATATCCCTTCATGATTGCCGAGTACCGGCTCACACAGCACGCTCAAACACCCGCCGGTGATGTGGAATGCGCTAGAACCCATTTGGCGCCAAAAACGCAACCTCCTTCCCATCGTACTATAACAACTACCAACTCTCGTTTTCGCCTCCTCCTTTTTTTTTCTCCACACAAGAGCACAGCAACAGAGTATAACGGCGGCGCGCAATCACGCGGTCATGCTTCCGAAGTCGGCTCTCTTCCTTTTCACGCGCGCAGGAAAGGGTATAAGTGCGCCCCAAGTATCCTCCTCACAGCATTGCTTACCTTTGCGGCTGACGCTGCTTGCGCATGCGTAAACACCAACACTTGCGCTGCATGCGCCGACATGAAGGGGAGCTAAATAGCGAGGAATCCGCTCGCGCGGCCTGCACCCGCGCGCCACAGAAGCTGTAGGCCGCCTACAAGGCGCGCTTGGAGGGTGAAGCCTTCTTTTTCGCACTTGTCACGGCTAACTCCTTCCGCATGGCCTCCTGCAGCCGTGACTTTTTCTGAATTTTGAAGCGTCCCGCCTACGGGACATGCGCTAGCCAGGACCTGATTAAGAGTGTAGCTTCACGTGGCGCGTACACCCGGTACACCCCATGATGGTCAGCTGTGGAACGCAACATTTCTTGCCGGCTATGTTCCTCGCGGGCAATCTATCGGACAGTCGAGGAAATGTCGAGGCAAGGGCTCGTGTCCACACTGGCAACAGTCGTCACATTTCCCCAGCCGGCCAAACTTTGGCTTAATTCGGCGCATCTTCAGAGTTTCAAAAGTTCTGCAGTGCCGAATGACGTCCGATACGGAACTCAGGCTGTCTTTTCTGATCAGAAATCTATACACGTCTTCAGCCACTCCTTTTCAGCAAATGCCCGACTTTATCCTCTTTCGACATATTGGCGCTGACCACCTTGCACAGCCTTAATATTTCTTCAATATATGTGGTGCATGTCTTACCTGGTAGCTGCGCTCGTTGTGACAGGGTCTGCTCCGCACGTTTCTTTTTGGCGACTGAGTCCCCGAAACACGCCTTGAGCTCCTCAACGAAAAGGTCCCACGTTGTAAGCACGTCCTCGTGGTTTTCGTACCACACAAGTGCGGTGTCCGTCAGGGAGAAAACCACGTTGGTGAGCTGAGCGGCTGCATCCCATCCGTTGGACTTGCTCACTCGCTTGTACTTGAGGAGCCACGCGTCGACATCTTCCCCCGCTATTCCTCCGAAAGGCGGCGGGATGCGGTAGTACTGCACCGGACCACAAGGTACTGTCCTGGGAGCGTCTCCTTCGTCGGGCATGTCAAAGACAATCTCGTCAGATGGCGGCAGGCCGGCAAGTCGACGGCTTCGACGAAGCTGCAGCAGTGATGATTCCGTCGTTGTCAGCGCGTACCCAGCACCTCCAACCACTTTGTTACGGGTGCAGAAGAGACCGAGACGTATACGGCTGAAGAGGCCGTTTATGAGGACGCGAAGGTGAGCGCAAGAGCGGTCAAAAGGTTGAATATCGCAGCGTCATCATCTTCTGTCTAGCTGCCGCTTGGGGCAACCAGCATGTTCTCTGGTCTTCGTTTTCCTCGCGGATACGTGCAACAATATATATACACACCCCTGTAAAGAATAAAGCATTTGTTGGAAATCAGCGCTGTGTCCCCGTCACTTTTCGTCCTTGTCCTTTTTGTGCGCTAAAAAGTGAGACGTGCCTATGGAACTATGGAATAAGACACTTGGCATCATCCACGGTTCTAGAGACTACTGTCGTCTGTCCTTGATCCCCGGACGGTCGAGTTGCCTGGCTTCTTCGTCACGTCGGAGATAGGCTGTGACGTGTATATTTTCTTCATCGCTGATTTTCGGCAGCATTGCGTTGAGCCTCATCGTCAGTTTCCTTCCAATATGACTGCTTGAGCGGGGCCACGTGTTTTGTTTTATGCACTGGTGCGTTATATGCGAAAGTTACATACGGTAAGATGGGATCCCATGTTCTGTGTTCGACGTCGAGGTACTTTTCCAGCGTATTCAAGGGATTTCGTCAGACGCTCGGTGAGGCCATTTGTGAGCGGTTTGCAGGCGGTTGTCCCGTGGTGCTGTATTGCGAAATCGCTTCCCTAAGCTCCGCCGTAGAAGCCTTGCTACTTACAGTAGAGAGTGAAGCTTGACGTACGCTTGAGTTTTGCCTTAAAGAGTAAGCGCGACAGCGTAATCGGACTACGTGCGCATAGTCTTCAACCGTGACGCAAGGAAAGAAGCGTTAGTGCGCGTCTCTCTGACTGCAGAAAACCACAATAACAGTCAATAAGGGCGAAACATGTGCTCAGGTACGCATGGCCAAGGACTATGGTAAGGTGACACAATACGGAAGGGCAAAGAGAATCTCACGCAAGATGTCCCGCCATCGGCTACGTGAACGACAGGCGAGCGCTCATTACCTATAATTGCGCGGCGGGCCTATGAACGCTGAAACAGGCTTGCCGTCAAGTTCTATTCTAAAACGTTTCTTTTAGCGGCCAAGGTTCAACAAAAAATTTCTGATTCGGCAAGTAAATGCAACATTCCCCTCGGAGAGCTGCACTGATCATTTCACTGAAGATAAATGGCGAGGGGGATGGTGATGGCTTGTCTTCATGTGTGTCATGACCTGACATTGTTCTCAAAATTTGAAAAACATGAGTGCTCACCAAAGTATATAGGTAATATGTCCTTCGTTTTTCACATTCCAAAGATTAAACAGGTAAACCTCTTCTCTTACAAAGATGCTATATGCCAGCAACCTGAAACAAAAAATCAGGCCAAGTACTTGAAGTGCAGTTCTCTCAAGGTTGTTATTAAAAATATTCTAGTATATAACAGCACTACAGTGTTTAAACAGCTATAGATTAATCAAAATGAAATGAACTCGAAATATCAATGTGGTAAATAACGACGAAAAGGTCATTTCGCCTACGTCAGACAATCGGTAGCGTTGGCAATAAATGTTGCTTCTCGGGGCCATACTGAACCCTGCTTAGTGAACGAGTGAAGCCATGTACAGCGCTGCCAGCGTTCCTCGTGTTTGGTTTGTTCACATGCTTACAGGAATGGAGTGAGGGTGAGACCCTAAGAACATCGACGAGCGCCAAGGTCTATGACTTAAAAAAGGTAAACATATTGAGCTTACTTTCTTTTCTATCACGTGAAGCATCTGATACCGTATAATTTATTCAGTACTTAGCCCCGATTCTTTTAATCACTCTCAGGACAATCACGCCGCGCACAACGATGAATCTAAGAAGGGCGGCATTATTGTTGTGGTGTAGCAATGTCATGCTTCTCAGCGTAATATGATTTCTGATGGGTGTGCATTTCTACGACCGACTAAAACGCGGGACCATCTTCGGCCACCTTGTGAGGATAGCCCAGTGCTGTTCACAGCTGTCCATTTTGATGGCGTCAAAGTATTTGACTCGCTCGTTTTTCCCACTTCGCAGCAGGTTATGGTTCAGTGTACTGGGGTGCCTGAGCACACATGAGTAGTGCAGTATATTTTAAACAGATGAATTTTGGTCAAATAAGAAAAGCCGCCAGCAAAAGAAACAAAATAAGCGAATAGTGTTCGCTATGCAAATGCCACAGGCGGCGAAACACAGTCAGGCCACGCAGACGATGTGCTTCATGATGTCCACCTCAGAATTTTCAATACCCGCAAAAAAAAGTGCGGGCGCCTATTTTATACCTGTCCTGTACTGATATTTCTCGAAGTAATCGACGTTATATACGCAAACGTATATTGCGGGCTTCGTATATTCGTATATTCGTACTGCAATTCAGAGCTGTACTAAATACAAATGAGTCACTACATCTAAGAGTAGTAAAATACGCCACATTGTTCAATGTTTGGCAATAAGATTCCGATACACTCGTGATTGTTACTTTTCTCCTTCCAGTTTATTGCGAAAAAACAAAAAGGTTTGGACATACCAAAGCTCCGATGAAGGTAAATGGGAATGCAAACTGGACCATCTGTTGAACATGAGCAACAACTTTGCTTTCATAAACAGATCATATGTCATGAACAAAACAGTGTAAGCCTTTCAGCAATTTTACAGCCTCGTTCAAGAAAATTTGAACAATTTTTATTTGCCGTAGGTCATCTTTCGTCGTGAAAGGACGCCTTGTCAGCAGCAAGGAACATCTAAATGAAACCTACAACAGAATGATTCTCTATTATCCTTGTAAGTTCCACATTTAAATGGAATTCTATTAGAATTAGTCATGAAATGTTTTTAGCTGCCGCTGTCGGCGGCCTTCAAGTGACCTTGAGCCAAATGTAGGTGCCGTTATTAGGGCACTTCAAACCAGGCATCCGGGAACTCAACGAGAACATAGGGGCATTTAGACAAAAACATCCGGGTGTCGTTGCGGGGAAGAAAGCATTGAGAAGTTGTATTGTGCACGCGACTTTTACATAAACAAACAAACGAGGAAAACAAGCGACAACAGTATATATGCTTTACCGATGAACACTAAAACACTGATTTATTTCTGTATATCTAGCAGCACTCAAAGTAAAGAAACTATAAACTGGAACAAACTGTTCACGTATTGAAGACTGCCACGCATACGCATACACAACAATGGGAGATTTGTTGACACGAAACCGATGGAAACTCCAATTGCCCCTTTCTTAATTCAAGAAAACCTGTGTGCCATCGTCGAAGGAAAAAAGGAAGCAGATATCTGAACAACGAAACCTAACGGTGAAAGAGTGTGTCTTTATCACTCACCTCTTCGTGCAGAACCGCATCACATACCTATACTCCATCTCACAACTACCTTGCAGCACTGCCGAAGCTACGAGGAGTACACAGGCAGTGTCTTTGCGCAGCACATAATATAGTTCCGGGCTTAAATTTCATTATCAACGAGGTGCAATGGCTTTAGCTGTGCTGCTCGAATGACGCGTTACAGCGATACGTGGCACGCTAGACCTTTCGCACATGCTCTTCGAAATTTTTGAAATAATGCAGAGATTACCGGCTGGTAACCGTAATAACCACCCTAACCGCGATGACGTACAGCAACATGGCAGCCCCCATACACGCCAGACCACCCGCTTCCATCCGAATTCATGCTTTTTACTGGCTCTCTGCCTGGACAGCAAGAAATAAGTGGCATAATCTGTCATCGCTTAGTCTAATCTAACGCTGAGGGCAAATAATCAGGTATCTTCTTTCACTATTATTTATATCGCTTGTTTGTTTTGATGCTGCTAGGACTACCAAGGTGATGCCAAGCCGTAAAAGTGGTTTGATGTTAACTGAGCAGATGTCGCCACAACATTAGCTTCGGTAATGCGTCGACGACGCGAAACACCCTGAATGTCTATACTGTGTTCTGTGCCAATAATTTGCTGTTCCACTCAAGAATGGTACGTGATTGCTGCTGAACGTGCGTCGACCGTGCTGTGAAAAAAAAAAAACTCGGTGAAAATGCCAGTATGAGTGCTGTTATAAAAAGAACCGCGTTCCTCACAAACGCCAGTGAACACGCTCTGTACAAGTGGGTTTCTCGACATAAAGAAACAGCGAGGTGGCGTTCCCGCGGAGCTTTTGCGTGTTGTATTAACTGCAGCGAGCAAGTGTCCACAAGGTAGGCATGCCGACGCCAAAGAGACGAACAGACGACGCGATGCGCATGAACATGTCTTGAGGCGGCTTTCGCTTTTCCTATTGGCTAGCAAGCCCTGCAGCTTCCACAGTGCTGCAAGGTACTTCTGAGATGTAGTATAGCATTATATAGCATGACCACTGTTATATGAACGTTAAAGCTTCATATGACTTAGCAAAGCCATCAAATATAGCAAAACCATCGAATAACAGAAAATACAACCTCATGTAAAGCTAGACGCGGCCTTTTTTATTGCAAAAGGGGATTACAAAGAGTTGTGCTGAGGTGCTGTGAGTTCTGGTTTCTTGGAGTCGTTCTGTAGGCGTCCATCTATCCAGCTTTAGTGCCTCTCGCATTATGTTGGTCATCTTCTGTTTATGATTTGGGAATTTATAGGTTACCCTGCTTGGTTGGCTGGTGACAACATTATTGCTAGTCCTGCAGAGCTCCTGACGACCGGGCCTTAGGTCTCGCACGTGGGGACGTCAAAGCCTTGCCTCACCACCGCCTCGCGGACACGCTGAACGGGCCAAAGTTGGTCGCCGAGACTGGGGCTGTGCAAGGCAGCGGCACACCGCGGCGGAAGGGTTCTGGAGTTAGCACCTGGCGGATTTTTGGTACAGTCCCAGAACTGTATTGCTTCCTCCATGATTTCGCGTGTACATAATGTAAAGGAAAAGTCACAGTTTCGCCACTGGGGCGAAGCAATGAATGCGATAGCAAGAAACTAGAAATTGCACTCGAAGAACGACAAGCATCTCGATACTTGCAGCGCGGCGCTGCAGCACAAAGAAGGGCGCTCGAAAAGAACGCACAGGTATACACAGGACAAGCGTGAACTAACAACTGTCATAGTTGTTACGTGTTTGTACTTGAGCAACGCGCTGCGAGTGTCCACAATGCCAAAGCCGACGCTGTTTGATATTTCTTTTTCTTTTAAACTGCGGCACGTGAAATGACCCCTCTGCGTCTCTTGCCACGCGGTGGCGTCTGACGCCAAGTGTGTCCGGTGTTCTTTTTTTTTTCCTTCTACATCATGAGAGGGTACAGAAGGGGGGCCACTTTTACTTGCACGTCTCAAGGGCACTTTTCACTTTGAAAGAAAATGTAGAAGCGTTGCGTAATAGAAAATAAATTCAAGCTCCTCCGGGCTCTGCGTAGCGCGAGCGGTAAATGGTGCATTTGAATAGCTCGCCGTTATGTCGCCGGCACAAGCATGGCACGTGGCTGTGTCGGCTATCGCAGCGGGCTGCGGAGCGAGGGGTCACTGGTTCGAATCCCCGGTCAAGTGCCTTGGAATTTTTTTCAATTGATTTATTTTTCTTTGTGCCTTTTTTATATACAGAAATACATATACTTATCCGGGACATGACGGCGACGGCGACTGTAAAAATCAGCTGAGAGTTTTCATATAATTGCTATCGCAATAATATTACGCGTAGGGATTGGCCTCGCTCGTGTAGGAAGATGAGATCTCGCGTTTTCCAATCTGCATGTAGTGCGCCGGCCTCCCAGTGTCTACTGATTTGATCTGTGAGGAGTTGGGTAATGAAGTCAATTATACTGGCGAGCAGATCGGTTGATACTTCGGCAGCGCCTCATGTACACATACTGCACATTCCCCGCACAGTTAATCGGCCTGTTAGTTCCTCCGAGCGAAAACTGCCGGGCTAGGTTTGGTTTGTCGGATCAGCTGTAATATGGTATTGGAGTGAGGTCCACTGCTGTGTTAAAGTCTTTAGATGCAAGGGCCTGCAGGAGGTCGTAATTTCTGCCTTGGAAGCTGCATGCCGCTCTGTTCAGAGTACGGCGAGCTGCACCCTCTGTAGGTGCCGGGTCTATAAGGTGGCGCGAAATGTGTCGTGCCGCCTTGATATGATGTGTGAACGTCAGAGAGTCACACTTAATCATTTTCCTCTGAACAAAGTTACAGTATACTGATGTGCCCGTTTCTTGGAATTTTCACGGGCTCGAAGATAAGTCCCGCTATGTTCATTGTACTGTTATGACCGGCGCCTGGGCTGACGGAGGATCGTCGTCCCCTATTCTACAAACAAGTCGCCAAGGGGCTGCTGGCCCGCTGACAGACGTTCAAACACGTGTATTGTCCTTCCTAGCCGGGAAGTGAGGCGCCATGCAGTCTGACGCGCAAGGTGTTCGACTAGACGACCACAATGACTTTCGGTCGCGACATACTCTTTGAAGAGACGACGGCGTCGCCGCTGATGACAACCCGTACCGCTAATTGCGTGTCGAGCGGCGGACCTTTGAAGCGCCCGGTTGTCCGAGTGTGGGACCCCTCATCATGCGGCCTTCTCACGCCACCACATTGGTGCCACTGGTGCAATACTGTGGCAACACCTCTGTGAGGCACGTGAATCTGCCCGGGTGTGGGCGGCAACGTCGGAAGTGCCATGTGTCACGTGATGGGACAGCGCAATTTGGAGCCGTTCCCCCATCTACGGGTCTGGGGAAAAGACTCTTCATAATGAGCCCCCGCGTCGCTCCCCTCAGAGCTTCGACACGGGCCTTCGAAGAGATCGTCATGATGTAGAACGATATCTTCGTCTTGAGTGACGAGATGTTCGTCATGTAACGAAATGCTTGCCATGTAAATGTGTAATTAAACCTCTGTACATTTTCCCTTCAGCCTCTTCATGCTGCCTCGGCATCTTCCTCCCGAGTCTCCGGTGCCTGCGAAGGCCGGTCGCAACAACTGGGGCCAGCGGTGAGATACCACGACCTGTATCTCGAGCTGTGACACCCCGGGTCGCAACAGTACTCAGGCGCCTAGCCCCGATAGCTGTCTGTACTATTAGAGACCGTGTGTTCCACTGTGCAGTCCGTTTAGATATGGCTCGTAGTTCTGACGACGCCCCTGGCCATTTTTTTCGTTCGGCTTGAGGTAGCTTTGAAGCGGCGCTGTCTTGTCTGGTCTTGAAATACAAGGTTTGTTATTTTGAGTATCGTGTGCCTGGGACCCTCGCTTGGGACCCTCGCTGTTGATGACGATGATGCTTTCATCCCAGATGGGGTAGAGGCCGTGTTGTGAAAACTCTATCGACAGGTTCCTGGCTCCCGTGATTAGATGGAGGATCCTGTACATAACTGCGGTGAAGATGCATTCGCCTTTTTACGTTAGTAATAATATCTGGAGTTTTACGTCCCAAAACCAAGATATGATTATGAGAGACGCCGTAGTGGAGGGCTCCGGAAATTTCGGCCATCTAGTGTTCCTTAACGTGCACCTATTTCTAAGCACACGAGCCTCTACCATTTCACCTCCATCGAAATGCGACCGCCGTGGCCGGGATCGAACCCGTGACCTTCGGGTCAGCAGCCGAGCACCATATAACCACTGCTCCACCGCGGCGGACCGCCTTTTTTACGTTCTTAGGTGGTTCGTGACATCTCAGTAATCAGTTTTTTGCACGTTCCATCTGTATCTCTGTCCCAGAAAGAACATGATTACTCAAATGCTAATCTTGGGTACGCGAAGCGGTGATATGTGAAATGCCCAAACAAGCACCCTCGCCTGTGTGCTGTTTGCGCGTGCGCATATGTTCATTACGTATCTTTGTATCTCAAATCAAGCTCAGCTGATGTCTAGCGCCCGTCCTACGTGTCTTCTTTTGCGTACGTGTGTTTGTATTTGCACTGCAAAAATTATTCAGAGCCTTCGCGAGCAAGCTAGAGGTAAATATAGGATTCACGATTGCGCGCAGTAGACATGGAGGGAAGAGATAATACGGCATGGGCGAAAGGGGACTGGTCATTAGTGAGGCTTGCACGTGGAAGCGTACAACGCATATTCTAAATGTAATTGACAGTGAGGCAAAACAGGAGTGGTACTGTGCAAAGTTTTGTTCCATACATTCCCATTACCTCAGTAGAAAAGGCTGTGTTCTTTGACGTCGTATGTAGGCGTTGTTGCGTTTCTGTTAATGTTACGTAAGCTAACTGGCTATCACGTCCTTTATTGCCGAAATGCAGAACGATTCGCTACTAAAAATAAAGTATAAGCTTCCCAGCTATTTGTCAAGCGCATTGATCTAGGCCACGGTGTATCTAGGCTAATGCAATTATGTATTAAGTGAGGCAGAACACGCAGCATGCCCGTAGCTTACGCAGAGGGGACCTTTAAAAATTTATCATAATGCCCTGTTAAGACCAGCGCTTCGCTTCAAAGTAAACATCACCTGCTTTACTCGTATATCGCAAAGGGAAGTAATCTGTTTAGTTCAAATTGGAGTTACTGGCTCTCTCTCTCTCTTTCTCTCTCTAGGAAGTGGTTTCAGTAGCTCAGGGCAGTATCGCTCTCTGGAATCATCATTACCAGGAATGCGTTCATGTGTTATATCAAGAAACGCAGGAGTAAACATTCAAAGCATTGTTTTTTTCATATTTGTACGGTAAAAAAAACCGGCACATCCCACGCAATGTGGGAATCGATGTAATGCGAAGCAGCCAGCAAGGAGCAAATCATGCTGTACATAAAATTGAAGGACACCTTGTGCATTCAAAAGTGTGCTCGGCGAAAGCTTGTGGCCATTCGACTAACTATGTCATGTGTTTTTGTCATGTACATACATTAAAGCGCGGAATGCCATCCTCGTTCCAGCGCTTTAATTGCGTGTTGTGCGTGTGCGTGTGTGTGTGTGTGCGTGCGTGCGTGCGTGTGTGCGTGCGTACGTGCGTGCGTGCGTGTGTGTGTGTGTGTGTGTGTGTGTGTGTGTGTGTGTGTGTGTGTGTGTGTGTGTGTGTGTGTGTGTGTGTGTGTGTGTGTGTGTGTGTGTGTGTGTGTGTGTGTGTGTGTGTGTGTGTGTGTGTGTGTGTGTGTGTGTGTGTGTGTGTGTGTGTGTGTGTGTGTGTGTGTGTGTGTGTGTGTGTGTGTGTGTGTGTGTGTGTGTGTGTGTGTGTGTGTGTGTGTGTGTGTGTGTGTGTGTGTGTGTGTGTGTGTGTTTGAGAGAGAGAAAAACATTTAATCAACGAGAGTTTGCAGGCCCAATGGACCATTTACATAGGGGGAGTCCTTATTCCGGGACCCAGCTGGACAAGGCCGCTACCCGCGCCCGTTGGACTACAGCTCTTTGAGGCTCCAGTCCTGAGCAATTGAGTAGGGCTGCCTGCCATGCCTCTCTAGTAGGGGAAGGGTTAGGGGAAGGAAGGCTTCATCTGACATGCCTACACCATGTGAAAATTATTGGAGACTTCCCCACAGTGAGGGCACCACCCATCAACTTTTGGGTCAAAATGTTTTATTATGGCAGGACACAACAAGGTGTTGGTCTGCAGGCGCCTTAGGATTCGTTCATCGGCCTTACTCAGGCCCTTAGCAGGGACCGGGAAATGCCGATGTAGTTCGCAATAGTGCACCACAATTGCTCGGAATCGTAGAAGCGGCTGCCTAGTCTCTGAGCCGGAAAAGCCCGGGTGAGGTGCCCGGTGGTTAAGCGCGCGGGCGCCGGCATCCGCGGCCTCGTTACCTCTGAGGCCTTGGTGGCTCGGAGTCCAAACGATGCGTTTGGGGGGACGGGTCTGTATCCCTGACGGACCCTTTGTGAATTACAAAGTGTTCCGCGAACGCCTGTGCGCATTGAGACGGGGTCGGTCAGAATTGAACGCATTGATTGGACATGCTGGGCACAGCGACGCTAGGCAAACAAAGCGCGAGCGCTGTAGAGTCCAACGCGACCGGCGTCCGTTTGCGCACCCCGGCGGCCAGCTGGCACCTTGCCAGGGCTCGGATGGACGGACGGACGGACGGACGGACGGACGTGAGCATGAGACATTAAAGGCTTTCCCTTTATTACCGAACTTGTAATCAAGCTAGCTAAACAGCCGTGAGCGCGCCATGGGCGTGGCATGTAAATCGTGTTGTACATGACATGGATTTCATGATTTTCATTTTGCGATCTGTCATTTATGTCTGCCATACAGACACGTCTCGGAATACCAGATTGGCTGAGCAAAGACCGAAGGGCATGACCTTGAACTCGAACAGGCCGTCTGGTGTTATGAAGGCAGTCTTTTCTCGGTCTCTTTCGTCGACTTCGATTTGCCAGTAGCCTGTCTTGAGGTCCATCGACGAAAAGTACTTCACGTTGTGGAGTCGATCCAGGGCGTCGTCTATCCGTGTTAGAGGATACACATCCTTCATTGTGATCTTATTTAGGCGATGATACTCGACGCAAAAACGTAAGGTCCCGTCCTTCTTCTTCACCAACACCACGGGAGACGCCAAAGGACGCCTGGACGGCTGGATTATGTCATCGCGTAGCATTTCGTCGACCTGTTTCTTAACGGCCTCACGTTCACGTGTCGAAACTCGATATGCGCTTTGGCGGATTGGTCGGCGCTTTCTTCTGTTATAATGTGATGTTTAGCGACTGGAGTCTGTCGAATCCCTGACTACCACGAGAAGCAGTCCTTGAATTGCAAGAGCAGGGCTTCGAGCTGGTCTTGCTTGTTCTTCGGAAGGCTCGGATTCACGTCGAAAACTGCTTGGGGACCTCGATTCGTCGAAGCAGGTTCCGTGGCGTCGATGAGGGTGAAATCATTGCTGGCGTCTACGAATTCATCCATGTAGGCGACCGTCGTACCAAAGTTTGTAAGCATTACTGCTTGCTTTGCTTTCATGCAGCTCGGCGATGCCTCTTGCGACGCAAATCTGACGGTTAAGAAGCAGGTGCTGGTAGCCCTCGATGACGCCTTCCAAGTCTATCAGTTATTCACTGCCGACCGAAATGATGAAGCTCGAGAAAGGCGCAACGGTGACGTGCTCATCTATCAGATTTAAAGCATGGGTCGCTGGCGTCGTGTGGGGCGGCAGTGCGTTTTCTGAGGTTAGGGTTATTGACTGAGACCTCAGGTCGATCACGGCGCCATGTTGACTTAGGAAGTCCATCCCAAGTATCACATCCCTGGAGCAATGCTGTAGGATTACAAAGATCGCAGGATAAGTCTGGTTACTGATAGTGACACTTCCTGTGCAGACTCCGGTGGGCGTTATTAGGTGGCCTCCAGCGGTCCGAATTTCGGCGCCTTGCCAAGTGGTCTTCACTTTCTTCAGCTTCGTCGCGAAAGGCCCACTGACGACGGAATAGTCGGCTCCAGTGTCGACGAGAGCGGTGACGTTGTGGCCGTCGAATATTGCGTCGAGGTCGCTGGTTCGTCGTCGTGCGTTGCGGTTGGGTCGCGGCGTCGGATCACGGCTGCGTCGATTTGATGCGCTGCTTTCATGTTGCGTCGTCACGTCTTCGTCGGTCTGCGACGTATCGTCTGCAGGGCTTTGTCTGCTTCCCATCGCGTTCTGCAGGTTTCGCCGCGTTGTCGTCGTCGGCGGCAACCTCGCCTGTCGTCGTCGGCGGCAACCTCGCCTGTCGTCGTCGGCGGCAACCTCGCCGCGTTGTCGTCGTCGGCGGCAATTTCGTCGTACAGCAACCTCGCCTCCATCGGTTGCTGCCCTTAGTTTCCCGGATACGGGCTAGGCGACCGGCCCCGGTTTGGGCCAGTGTACTGGCGGCGGTGCGGTGACATGTAGCGGCCGGGCGACGGCGAGCGCGAAGGTTGTCGGGGTGTCCACTGAGCACCTGCGAGGTAGTCGGCAATGTCTTGTGGTCGTTCACCCCGCTGTGGACGAGGCGCGTTGACGGCGAAACCACGTAGCCCCATCTGTCGGTACTCGCAACGGCGGTCGGTGTGGCCGGCCTCGCCACAGTGGTAGCAGAGTGGACGGTGGTCAGGGGCGCGCCAAACGTCGGCCATTCTCGGTGCGTTGCGCTGGCCGGCAGGTGGGCGGTACAACGTCGGTGGTTGGTATGGCGTCGGTGGCGGTGGCGGCGGTGTCTGGTGACGGTACTGCGGCGATGCAGCGTGTGGACGTGGATGAGGAGCGTGACGGCTGGCTGCAGCAGCATAGCTCATGGCTTGCAGCTGCGGCTCTGTCGGCTGCGGAACACCCCCGTGATTGCTGGATCTCCTGGCGTACGACGTCCGCGATGGAATACACTTGAGGCTGCGCTGAAGGTAGAATTTTTCGCAGCTCCTCTTGCACGGTCGCTCGGATCATCTCACGCAGGTCGGCGGTTCCTAGCGCTTGGACGTTGGCGTAGCTTGAAGCCGAGAAACTGCTGTTGTATTGCCGTGTGCGCATCTCGAGCGTCTTCTCGATTGTCGAGGCTTCGGACTCAAATTCTGCGACCGTTTTCGGCGGGTTCCTGATCAATCCGGCAAAGAGTTCTTGCTTGACACCCCGCATAAGGAAGCTGACTTTCCTCTCTTCGGTCATGTTGGGGTTGGCGTGGCGAAACAAGCGGGTCATCTCTTCCGTGTAGATCGCAATGTTTTCATTGGAAACTTGCACACGTGTTTCCAGGATAATTGCGGCACGTTCTTTGCGGACGACGCCCGTGAAATTGCTTAGGAACGTCGTCCGAAAGAGATCCCTGGTTTGTAGCGTGGATTCTCGGTTCTCGGACTACGTCCTCGCGGCGTCTTCTAAGTAGAAGTAGGCACGGCGCAGTTTTTCGTCGGAGTCCCAGCTGTTAAAGGTCGCGACTCGTTCCTACGTCTCCAGCCAGGTTTCGGGGTCCTCACTTGGCGATCCATCAAAACTCGGTGGCTCTGTCGGTGGCTGGATCACGATCGTTGCAGGGAACACAGGGGACGTCATCGTGCCTGTCGTCTTCGTCGCGTGGATTTTGGCCTGTCCGGCAGGAGTTCGTGCTGCGGGGGGCAGTCTTTTCAGTCTGCGGTTGGCTCGACTGTCCGTGATGGGGGTAGGTGTCTTCGTCACGATTTGGGCTGGGTTCACGGCTTGACGGTGGCGTCCGGTAAATGAAAGAAGCAGCACTTCCACCAAATGTCACGTGGTCGTGACATTGACGAAGGCAGCAGTCGGTATGTCCAAGATGAAACTCTTTATTTGGCCGAACTTGTGGCCGGTAAACGGAAAGTCAGATTACAGCAATACACACTGGCACTGATTGCGGCGAACAGAGCGTCGGCCGTCGATCAACTGATCATCGTTGGGATGCGCCGTGTTTTATACATCACGCATGGAACTTTCTAGCCTTACCAATGGTGATCGAGCAAGCTCTAGAATAAGCTTGACTCTTTGCGTCTTGCGTGAAATATTAACACAACGATCTATTGAAATCGTGAAGCTTCTCGAACACCGAGGCGCAGTCTGCACCGAGCTTTGCTCACAGTCTTTGTGGGCGTAAACCGAATACAGTAACATTGAAAGAAACGCGCGTGGCTATATCAAGCTAGCGAAATGGCCGCGAGCGTGTCATGAGCATGGCATGCAAGTCATGTTGCACATGACATGTCATGATTTCCATTTCACCACTTGTCATTTATATTCGTCATACAGTCACGTCACGTAATACTAAATTTGGTGCATATCAAGCTAATGAAACGGCCGCGAGCGTGCCATGAGCGTGGTATGCAAGTCATGTTGCACATGACATGTCATGGTTTCAATATTACCACTTGTCATTCATGTTCATCATAGAGTAACATTATTACCACCTGTCAATATTAGCACCTGTCAGTATGCTGGTCATGCAGAAATGTCTCATCATAACAATTTTTGGATATATCAAGTTAAGAAAACGGCCACTGGAGCACCAGGGCCATGTCATGTAAATCATGCCGTTCATGATAAGTTATTCATGATTTTTATGATATGACCAGTCACTCATGTGCGTCATACAGTCGTGTTATGTCATACCAATTTTGGTAAAAAGCCCATAAACGATACGGTCAGGAGAGCACAATGTCGTAGGCGGCTAGATAGATAGATAGATAGATAGATAGATAGATAGATAGATAGATAGATAGATAGATAGATAGATAGATAGATAGATAGATAGATAGATAGATAGATAGATAGATAGATAGAAGGACAGACAGACAGATAGATAGATAGATAGATAGATAGATAGATAGATAGATAGATAGATAGATAGATAGATAGATAGATAGATAGATAGATAGATAGATAGATAGATAGATAGATAGATAGATAGATAGATAGATATATATAGATAGATAGATAGATAGATAGATAGATAGATAGATAGATAGATAGATAGATAGATAGATAGATAGATAGATAGATAGATAGATAGATAGATAGATAGATAGATAGATAGATAGATAGATAGATAGATAGATAGATAGATACGCTCAAAGTCACCGAAGGTCGCTAAGAAAATCTTCGCATTTGAAACGGGGTCGCAGGCGCCAATGCAGCGGCAAGTCAACTGAAAGGAAGCTATGATGAAAAGAATTACGTAATTTCTACTTATAACGAGTTAGCCATCTTAGGTTCTCCGCTGCGCGAGATCTTAGTAAGGAATACCACGAACAAAATGAAATTATTCGTTTGCTGCTGCAGCAGTCGTCGGTAAGGTGAGCTAGGTATGTCTTGGTATTATAATATACACAACAGAATGCTGACCGTAACCATAGGTTTTATTAGAAACATTATGTTCGCAATCCTCAGATAAGTTAGCATGGTATCGGCATGAGCAGTTGCACCGGTAACAAGCACGCCACCTTTGAATTGAAGACGCGGTCTAAGCAAAACTAGGAGGTCCGTAATAAATACCAGAAACGTACCATTGGTTAGCATACCGAGAGCGTCACTAAACGACCACGAGACGGTCTCCTACCACGTCTTTTGCAACCCTAACTGACTAGCACAGTTTTCTGTGATGATGAATTTCAAGTTTATATGTCATTATTTCCCGACAAGATTGCTTATTCAACCTGCAACATTATTGTGCTTTTGCCGTCCTACAGCTTATGAATTCTATGGTTACGAGGATATCTTGTTCGAAAACGATAACAGCACCTGTGCTGTCATTAAAGTAGTGGTAAACTCCGACTACGGTAAGAAGTTACAACGCTTTTTCTTCTTGAGATCGTTTAGAATAAATGCATTTAACAATTCATCGAGCTCCTTGTTCGATGTCATTACTTGAGAACAGCCTCAAATGAGTATTCATTTGAGGCTGTTCAATTTGTAGACAGAGTATCCAGTGGTTATATCCCGTAGGTTTCAATATTATCGCCGACGGTAACTGATGCTGTTTAGTCTCAAGTCGTTGAAGAACCAAACAGGATATATACATGAGCACCCGTTATAAAATGAAGTCAAAACATTTTTCAAATTAACTCAAATAAAAACAATATAGAAAAGTACATGATACGCGGTTTTATGGGCACGATGCCCCTCTGAAAGAGTTTGCGGCCCACAATGCACCATATCTCAGTACAAGCGTTCGATGGAACTGATAACGGCAGGCTCATACCCTTGTTACACGGACACCTGTAAACTAGTGTTGCAGAACTATCCGTTAATGAACTATAGATAGTATCGATGGTTTTTTTTTAACTATCAATATTGTAAAGAACATATCTATAGTACTACTATCGATAAAGAACCGATAGTATAATCGACAGTACAATCAAGAGTACCATCAGGAGTATTGCTGCCGATAGTACAATCAATAGTGCTCTGAATAATTATGCTGTTGTTGGGTGGTGATATTGTAAAACAGTTTGTGATAGCCTACTATCAGCAGCACTCAGTTTGCTTAATTTATGAGCAATCTTTTGGCGAAAGAAATAAATTATTGCCGCAAACAAAATACCAGGACATGTCCATCATAAATTCATATTCCAAAATTACCAGTGAAAAAGGGCATGTTTACTTGTAGGGCCGGCGTTTTACTTTGCGCACGGATCATCAGGCACTAGTTGCCTTTCAGCAGGATCTGAGGGCGGTCGCCCCATAAGAATATCTCGTTGGTGTTCTAGACTGATGTATTACAATTTCAGTGTTCAGTGTCGCAAAGGTGCAAATAATTTGGTTGCAGACGCTCTGTCTCGCTTTCTTCTTCAGATACCGGTTACTGAAGAGCGTCATGAGGAAATTGTTTCCTTAGTTACTTCTTGCATCACTAAAGCTGAACTTCAGGCAGCCACTGCTGCAGATCAGACGTTGTCGCAAGGTTTTAAACATTTGCATGAGGGATAGCCTCCCAAAAGTGCTCTTTCTACTGAATTCTTGCCTTACTTCGCAGTCCGACAGGAGCTGTCTTGCGTCGAGGAGTTGCTTTTTTCGCGACGAACACGTAGTTCCCCCAGCTTCTTTCCGTCACAAGCTCGTTCAGCTTGCACATGAGTCTCATCCAGGCATAGTCCGCACAAAACAGAACCTTCGCGACAGGTATTGCTGGCCCGCTTTACAGACAAACAGGTTGAGCATGCCGTGTATGGCTGCCACATATGTCAGGCGGCTGACAAGTCTGCCAAACCTACATTTACTCCTTTACAGCCAGTTACGTGGCCTGATCGGCCTTGGGAAAAGCTCGGCATGGATATCATTGGTCCTTTGCCCAATGTCCCGCAAAATGCACGCTTCATCATTTCTCTCATTAACTATTATTCCAAATGGCCCGAGATTTGTTTCACGAATACAGTCACTTCAGAGGTCATTGTTGAGTTTTTGTCTTCAATTTTCAGCCTGAAGGTTTCCCTGGTGCAATCATTACGGACAATGGTCTACAGTTTTAATCCCAACAGTTCGAAGCTTTTCTTGCGTGACGACGCATTCAGCACTTGAATTCATCTGTTTTCTATCCGCAATCGAATGGTCAAATCGAGCGCTTCAACCGCGTTCTGAAAGAACGTATCCAGATTTCTCAGTTGGAACAGCGTCCCCTCAAACAAGTTTTGGCTGAATGCTTAGCTACATACAGGTTTTCACCGCAGGGTACCACTGGAGTGTCTCCTGCACAACTTCTTCATGGTAGGCAACCCTGAGTTGCCCTCGACATAGTCTCTTTGCATCGCAATACATCAGTGCTCTCGCACGAGCAACTTTGTAACAGCGTCTTCTCTCGTCAACAAGCTATGAAGCAGTATGTGGACAATCGTCGAGGCGCTAAGCCGTCCAAAGTTCGTGTTGGCGACTCAGTCAAAATTCACGTGCCAGGGAAGCGTCCCAAGTATCGAGGCCCCTACAAAGTCTTACAAGTTAGTCCAACTTCTTTTCGGGTAAGTGATGACAGCATATGGAACGCTTCGCGCATCGTCATCTTTCATGCGGATTCGGTTTCAACACCTAAAACTTCTGCCCATCACTCTTCTTCCATGCTCTCTCCCTATACATCAGATTTTTTACGTGTGGTCTCCATGTTCAGACACTTCTTTCGCAGGGAGGGAGGATTTTCTAGCCGGTGTAGCTGTTGAATCTGCACCCCGTGAAGTTCTACGTGCTGTTCTGCATGCTTGAATCTTAGTTACATGCTCAATTATCCATAGAACTCTGAATTCATAGGTTGTATAAGGAAGTTCTTTCTCGATGGGGGATGATGTTGTGTTGGGTTTCGGTTTCGATTGTAACTGAATGAATGCCAGGTGGCGCCTCACTGGCATTCATTCGGTTGCAACCGAAACCGAAACCCAACACAACAATTTTGAAATCACAACATTCACTATAAGTGTAGAAAGCTGGGCCAGTTGGTATGGATCCATGGGAAAATAGCAGCGCGAAAAACGAGACGATGCACACAGGGAGAACAGACAGCGCTTGTACTTGTCTGTTCTCCCTGTGTGCATCGTCTCGTTTTTCGCGCTGCTATTTTTCCATGGATTCAATATAAGTTTGAAGCCACGCAGTTCCGCCACATGTAACAGCTTCCTTTCTGCTAAAGCTGAGCAGTTCAGCGTAATTATCATGTCTCAGCCAATCTATCTGCTGAAGGAACGCAAGCATGTCAACTTTCTTGCCCTTCAGCCTGCTTCTCCTGGTCCACTATATATACAGTTGAAACTCGAGTTAACGAAGTGATTGGGATGCTCAGATTATTTCGTCTAATCGGGAATTTCGTAAAGTCGAGACAAAGGTTTTTCGGTCCTTCTAATTTTAAAATTGTAACGTAACGACACCCAGAAACTTCCACGTCATTGTTTCTCTCGGCAACCCATGCCTGCGCGTCTGAAAATTTTGCTAGGACGGCCCGAGTGCGGCCCAGACGTAAGGGACACCATGTCCGGGTGATGCAGGCCACGTGGAGTTAGGACCGCCTACCGACTTGCGATGACACGGAGAACGAATGCAGTGACTGTAGAAGAACTGACATTTGGGCGAGTTGGTTGCGACCAATCATGATGAGTGGTTTTCAGCGCAAAAAACGACGAGGCACAGGAAAAGGAGGGACACGAACACCAGCGCTGTCTCCACAACTGATTTTATTAACAATGGAAACACAGACTATTTATAGCACAACCCTAACCCGTGGGCACACGTCGATGACATCAAACAGAAGATAAAAGAAGTATGATTAAATGATTTCAAATTACACAATATGGTCAGGTCACAGAACTGTTCAAAAAGAAATTTCCCTCGTCACCTTTGTGGGCGATATGAGGGGCTAGTCAAACCCCACACAACTAAGCGCCCTTTCTGTGGATATAAAAAGCCCATAGCTTCCCCTGGTGGCCTGATCGGAATGAGTGAAAAATACATATATCTTTTCGAACATTACTGTGCAGCCACTTGTACGATGCCTAGCCAAATGGGAAGGACAAAAGCCGCCGAGTGAGCGCTTATGTTCCATTAGTCTGATATTCGTGAAACCGGCCCGTTTGGCCTATATGTATAAAAACCATCAGTGAAAGGGAATCTGGTAACGACGGCCACTTGCATTAGTCCGCCGGGGACATGCGTTTACTTGCAACAATTTTTATCTGAACCTGTTGTTTTTCCGAGCAACTTCCGATCAATGATTCCGCAAATGTTTTCATTTGTTAGGGGCCGATAAGAGAACTTTAACGTTGAATCTGCTAGCAACGTTTTTTAACCCATGCGACAGTTTATGAGCATAAGGTATGACGGCACATTTATCTTTGTTCGTTAACATTGGATTAGTCTCTATGGTGCGTGTTGACTTCATTCGCTTGATGAGCTTCTGCACGCTCATTCTAAGAACATCATTTGAAAAACCCGAACACCTGAGACGTTCAATTTGTCTTAAGAAACTGTCCGAGATTAAATGAGTACACGTTTTAAACAAGGCCGCGAACAAGCAAGAAAAAAGCAATTCCATTTTTTTACAACTTTCGAATGTGCAGAGTTGAAATTCAGTATTGGTTTGTTCGACCTTGGATAGTACTGCCAGCACACATGTTTTTCGCACAGCTTAAGATTGACGTCTAGAATTGTAACTGGCTATTCTGTGGCACTTCATAAGTGAATTTCAAACCACGCCCACATTCATGAAAAAGACCGAGGACATTTTTTACCGTATCTGAAAAGTCGGAATCCTTAACAAAGATCAAAAAATCGTCTACGTAACGCAACACCTTCATTACACTGTCACCCAGTCTGCTTTTTTACATTCGTGTCGACCATTCCTAAAATAGGATCGAAAGTCGCGCCTGTTCTTAGCAATATTTTTTTAGGAATGGTCGACACGAATGTAAAAAAAGCAGACTGGGTGACAGTGTAATGAAGGTGTTGCGTTACGTAGACGATTTTTTGATCTTTGTTAAGGATTCCGACTTTTCAGATACGGTAAAAAAATGTCCTCGGTCTTTTTCATGAATGTGGGCGTGGTTTGAAATTCACTTATGAAGTGCCACAGAATAGCCAGTTACAATTCCTAGACGTCAATCTTAAGCTGTGCGAAAAACATGTGTGCTGGCAGTACTATCCAAGGTCGAACAAACCAATACTGAATTTCAACTCTGCACATTCGAAAGTTGTAAAAAATGGAATTGTTTTTTCTTGCTTGTTCGCGGCCTTGTTTAAAACGTGTACTCATTTAATATCGGACAGTTTCTTAAGACAAATTGAACGTCTCAGGTGTTCGGGTTTTTCAAATGATGTTCTTAGAATGAGCGTGCAGAAGCTCATCAAGCGAATGAAGTCAACACGCACCATAGAGACTAATCCAATGTTAACGAACAAAGATAAATGTGCCGTCATACCTTATGCTCATAAACTGTCGCATGGGTTAAAAAACGTTGCTAGCAGATTCAACGTTAAAGTTCTCTTATCGGCCCCTAACAAAATGAAAAACATTTGCGGAATCATTGACCGGAAGTTGCTCGGAAAAAGAACAGGTTCAGATAAAAATTGTTGCAAAGTAAAACACACGTCCCCGGTAGTTCCATGCAGAGTGGCCGTCGTTTACCAGGTCCCTTTCTCGTGTGGACACGTATACATAGGCCAAACGGGCCGGTGTCTGAATATCAGACTAATGGAACATAAGCGCTCACTCGACGGCAATCCATATTCCCATTTGGCTAGGCATCGTACAGAAATTGGCTGCACAGTCATGTTCGAAAAGACTATATGTATTTTCACTCATTCCGATCAGGCCACCAGGGAAATTATGGAGGCTTTTTATATCCACAAAAAGGGCCTTAGTTGTGTAAGTGTGCTCCCTCTATCACCCTGCATGACAGGGAAATTTCCTTTTTGAACAGTTCTGTGACCTGATACATATTGTGCTCAGTTAGTCATTTAATCTCTTCTTTTATCTTCTGTTTGATGTCATCGACGTGTGCCCACGTGGGTTAGGTTGTGCTATAAAGTCTGCGTTTCCATTGTTAATAAAATCAGTTGTGAGACAGCGCTGGTGTTCGTGTCCCCTCCTTTTCCTGTGTCTTCGTCGTTTTGCGCTGAAAACCACTCATCATGATTAATGCAGTGACTGTGTCAGCAGTGCGAGATAAAAAAGATGGGAGGTGATGATCTGAGCTATCCGTCGCTTAAACCACGAAATAACCAAAGCGACAACCACCGCCTCTAGCACCATCCGGTACCTAAGAAGTAAGAACGCTACCGGCTGCGAGTCCGTTGTTCCATGCATTGGCGTGACGTGCAGCCTCGTCAATGGAAAGCTAGGGACCCAACCATGGCACTGTCACGAGCAAGAGGTATATGCAAAAGAAGACGATGACGACGAAGCCATCAAAGTATTGGAAGCGGCACGAGCGCGTGCTCGAAACATTCCAGAGCGCTCGAGGCACGTGGACCCGAGCCGAAAAGGAAGACGAAGAGGCGGGAGCGGGCATTGTCGACGTGGGCTCTGAAGAAGAAGGTTGTCTCGCCAGCAGACGGACTGGCGACGGGAGCGGCAGGACATCGACTCGGCAGGCTGTGACGCGGACGTCCCGAGAGGTGGCCGGAGACCTCGACCCGGTTCGAGTGAGGCTGCTCGGGACGCAGCAACCGCGCACATCCCTCACCGACGTTCCTGGCGCAAGCCCCCTTCTGAGCAAGTCAACGACGACAGTCCCCGGTGGGCCACGTCAGCTCTTAGCACCGGGCACCAGCAACTGCCGCTAGGCCTAACCTCTGGGCCTCCGCCACGTCAACAAGGACGTCACGCGAGGACAACGTAGGACCACGTCGGTAGCGGTAGGGACGGCGACGTTCGTCGAGAACCCCCGACAGAGACTGAACGCGACCGATCCCAGACGTTGACAAGAAGCGACGCAGCTGTGTCAAGTAAGGTCGGCGCGAGTCATGAGGCTAGAGATGCCCGACTTTAACTAGGACGTTTTAGTTTGTAGTGCGCGGTTTGCGTCTAGGCTTACCGGGGCTTAGTTTGAAATTGATATGGGTTTTGTATATTTGTGCATTGTTGGTGTGCCGGGCGAGTGCTTATTAAATGTGTTGTACCGTTAAAGGAGTCCTGTCTCATTCCATCACCCGTAACCACCCGAGTTCGTGACAGGCATCTAGATGTTTTAACGCGATAGTGTTCGAGCGCACACTCGAACAAAAGCCCGTCTCTGTCAAAATTAGAAGGAAGTCACTTTTCATTCAGTTGTTTCAGGAAAATTTCATTAAATGGGATTTTGTGGCGAAATTAATTCGTGAAATCGGGTTAATGACAGCATTGAACGCTATGGGTATTTGCCGTGGAATGGAATTTTTTTTCGTTGGATCTGGAACTTCGTAAAATCGGGTTTGGTTAGATTGAGTGTGAACTGTGCCACACACTCGGGGAATCAAGTTTATGCTACAACAAGCTCGCGCGATTGATTTTATACCACGGTGTAAGTTACACCGTGTTTTATAGTATCGATAATACTATGAAACTTACTATCGATAGTGCTTTCGACAGTTTTCTCAACCATCGATAGTTCTATAGTGACACAACTATCGATATGATCGACAGTACCATCTATCGTTCTGCATCACTACCGTGAACACATTTAACGACTTTGTATTTATGTCAAGGGAGATGCGTTTCTTGTCACACTGCCACGCCTACGCTACGGAATATCAGTACAACCTAGATTTCAGCAACCTCCTTCGACAGCGAAAACAATATTCTCATCAACAGCAAGCTGTAGTCACGAAAAAAAAATCACGCCATATCCACAAAGTGAATGATGTTGGAGGAGCTTGCTCGGAGATGATCGGGTAACCCGCGAATCCTCCGTACACATCTCCTACCATCATATGTAGACGTGACAACGTTGTTATATACACATTACATGCGGCGCTCGGGCCGCGAGCCCCAGCTGCTGCTCGTTGCGAGCCCGCCGCGCTGCTGTGCGGTGTTCATGCGGCCGAGCGGTAACGAAGTTTTCACTGCCTGAGCTCCGGGCGAAGAGAAAATTACACCATCTCCCGCTAAAGGGAACCATGTGTAGATGCGAAGCAGCGGGCACTAAGGCTTACACTGGCGGCGGCGTTGACGCTGGGGCTCATCGCAGCGTTGCGCAGGAGAGAAACCTGGGGAGGCGCAAAGCACGCAGTGATGGACCGGTGTTTCCTACTGGAACATGCCAATCGCTGCTAATGGGCAATGAGAGACAGAGGACTCCGACTGGACACAGAGACCCGCAGTCCGCTTTTAGTTAACGCGCACGCTGCGAATTTTTATTGTTCAACAACACACAGGAGAAATCTCCCACCGGCACCACCTTGGAGGTCAAGATCCAGTGCCATATATACGGGGTGGCCAGTGAACGGTTGTGCAGCGCGAGCAGTCGATTTTTTCAACCAAGAAACTCGCTAGCAAACGCTGCCTGCGTCGGCGTCGCGAGGCGAGAGAGGGGAGAACGTAGGAGAGGAGAGAGAGGGGGGGACGCGCATGCGCAGTGGGAGTGTGGACGCCGCGGGGAGGGATGCCTAGAGGGGGGGAGCGTAGGCGAGGAGAGAGGGAGGGGACGCGCATACGCAGTGAGGGTGTGGTCGCCGTGGGGAGGGATGCCTAGAGGAGAGAGGGGGGGGAGCGTAGGAGAGGAGAGAGAAGGGGGAGGCTTATGCGCAGTGAGGGTGGTCACGCCGCACACCACCACCACCACCCCCGGATTGAAACCCGCTCTAAGATGCTTCACATCTTAAAGGAAGCGCACGTGCTGAGAGGGGTGTGCGTCGCCTTGAGCGGCGCCGACGCTCGTTGCGAGCCCGCCGCGCTGCATTGCGGTGTCCATTCGGCCGAGCGGTAACGAAGAGCGTTCACTGCGTGAGCTCCCGGCGAAGAGAAAGGAGGCGCACGTGCTGAGATTGTTGTGGGTCGCCTTGAGCGGCGCCGCCATTTAGTGAGCATTCCTGAAATCACCGGAAAGCAGGCGCAATGAGCGGAGAAGTGTACACGCCACCGCCATCGCCGCCGGACAAGGCGCGAGCATAAGAAGCTTGCCGAACAAGCTCCTAAAAATTCCCCTCCCGCTAAAGGGAACAATGTGTGGATGCGAAGCAGCGCGGAGATAATTAGCTTGAGCGGGAGGAACGTCGCCGCTCTCATTTCACGGCAGCGCTCCGGGCGCTCATCGCGGCGCTGCACAGGAGAGAGAATGAGACGCGCGCGCTCCGTCATTTTCATACCGCGGAACTACCGTGGTGTCCCCAGCGGAGTAGGCAGCTGTCACACCACCTGTCGTGCGCGCCACTCCGTAAAGGATTCCTATAGGAGAGGACGGGGTGGACCGTAGGAGAGGAGGGAGAGGGGGGGAGGGGACGTGCATGCGCTGTGGGGGTGTGGGACGCGGGAGCCGCTCCGTAGAGTAGAGAATTCCTAGAGGAGAGAAAGGGGGTGAGCGTAGGAGAGAGAGGGGGAGGGGACGCGCATGCGCTGTGGTGGTGTGGGACGCGGGAAGGAGGGACGGACTAAGCCCCCCTCCAAACACATGCAAGCAATATCAAGGAATGTGGTCAACCTGGGCGACAGACACCACCTGCCTAGCCATTGCTAAGCAACCTCTGTGCTCTCGGCCATGACTCTGATGACTGTGGTAGTGGTTGACGGCCTTCATATTACTACAGTGTCCTAGTTCGCATAATGGGTGCTTCCCTACTTCATGAAAGTGGCCGGACGCGGGACGCGGGAGGGACGGACATAGCCCCGAGCATAAGATGCTTCGCATCTAAAGCTTCGCCATCTCCCGCTAAAGGGAACCATGTGTGGATGCGAAGCAGCGGGGAGATGGTTAGCTTGAGCGGGAGAAACGTCGCCGCTCCTGTTTCGCGGCAGCGGCCCGGGCGCTCATCGCGGCGCTGCACAGGCGAGAGAATAAGGCGCGCACGCTCCGCCATTTTCATACCGCGGAACTACCGCGGCGCCCCCCAGCGAAGTATGCAGCTGTCGCACCACCTGTCGTGCGCGCCGCTCCGTAGAGTAGAGGATTACTAGAGGAGAGGGCGGGAGGGGGGCCGTAGGAAAGGAGAGAGAGGCAGAGGGGGCGCGCATGCGCTGTGGGACGCGGGCGCCGCTCCGTAGAGTAGACGATTCCTAGAGGAGAGAAAGGTGGGGAGTGTAGGAGAGCAGAGAGAGAGGGGGGTGTGGGGCACGGGAAGGAGGGATGGACAAAGCCCCCCGCAAGCATATGCAAGCAAGATCAAGGAATGGAGTCAACGGGACGCGAGCGCCGCTCCGCAGAGTAGAGGATTCCTAGAGGAGAGAAAGGGGAGCGTAGGAGGTGAGAGAGAGGGGTTGTGGGACGCGGGAAGGAGGGACGGACAAAGCCCCCGCAAACATACAAGCAAGATCACGTAATGGAGTCAACGTGGGCGACAAACACCACCGGTAGAGCGCGTTATTCTTTGCTTGCACCCACCACCTGCCTAGCCATTGCTAAGCAGACACTCTGTGCTCTCTGCCATGACTCTGATGACTGTGATGGTGGTTGACGGCTTATTGCACTACAGTGTTCTGGTTCGCATAGTGGCTGCTTCCCTACTTCATGAAAGTGACCGGACGCGGGAGGGACGGACACAGCTCCGAGCATAAGATGTTTCGCATCTAATAAGCGCGTTAGCACATGCAAGGTACCCGATGAAGGTGACGCTGCCATCACGGAACAGCACATGCAAGGTACCCACTATATGTCATGACGACGACGATGACGCTCATGACGATGAAGGTTCAACGTCTACGCAGAAGGAAAGCTACCCCGGGGGAGAGCTCGGGAAGTAGCGGGAAAACGGCAACGGCGACAAGCTGCTACCCCGGTGTTGACGGCGCGGGAAGCGCCGGCTCAACGGCATAAACACATTGCATATACTGTACTACAATCGTCAGCAAGCTTAACACGAACGCTCTGACGCGTCACCTGTACTAGTTTGACTGAGGCCAGCCCCGACGCGCTGTGCACTGTTGCCGAGATAATACCTCGGTATGCTTGCATAGTATGTCGGCATGCCTGGGCAACATCTCGGCAACAGAACCCAAAGCTACGCGGCGCTAGCGTCTATCAACTGTTTCAGGACACGCTGCGGAGCGTTCGTGTTAAGCTTGCTGACGATTGTACACACGCGTTGTCACTCATTTACATGCGCGAGTGGGAAACGTCACGGGCATAGGCGTGCGCACGAGGGGGGGCAAAGGGGGGCGGCCGCCGATCCCCCTAGTCCCTTGGAAGGGGGCGCAAAGTCTGCCCCATAAATTGACTTAATAGGGAAGGGGGGCGCTGCGACGAGCCTTGTGATGGGTGACAAGGTGACGTCACCATGTGATGACTTTTTGCATCACTCGTGTTGACGCTGCCGACGCGGGACGCCGACGGTCAATCTTCGCGTTTGATGAGGAATCAGGCTTTCACCTAAAAATATTTTATCTTGTTACAGGGCGGCAAAACATAACCATAACCAGACAAAGGGGCCAAAGGAATAGTGCGAAAGAGCTCTCTTTATGTTTTTCCTAGACACATTCGGCAATTTTTTTTCTACTGTTTACCAAGCTACTATCGGTGTCAGATGAAACACAAAGAGCGGAGCACGTCGCCCAAAAATTACCGTATAGTGCGTGCCGTCCTGTCATCACGATTGACAGGGCCCGCACACCCGATTAGGCAGCACTGCGCGATTGAAAGCATGAATGTGGCTCCCGAGCGGCAAACTGCTTGGGCGTATCTCTCTATAATCATAAGAGTGCGAACTGTACCACACGCACCACAGCTAGCGTTTCATTCGGAGCCGGTAGTACGTGTAACAAGTTTTAATATGCATGCAACTCGCACAACCTACGCTGCGTGTCCGCAATAACCCGTTGGTCAGTGAAATGATCAATTTTATTGTGTCGGCAAATGTTTCGTGAACGCAATTCCGCATGACTACAATTGGGAGTAGAGAGTGATTTTTCGTTCAACTCAAGTCTGTTTACACAACGCTAACTTTTGCGAATAAGCCGTAAAATTGATCGCGCTTCACTTCCAAAGCTCTCTTTAACTCCCTTGGCGGGACGTTCGTGCTTTCAAGCAAGCTGTTTCAATGCCGTTTATCCCAGTGAGTGACGGTACGAACTCGGGGGTACGATGCTGACCGCAATGGCTGTGAGTATATAGAAGATATGTTAAATGCTAACTTTTCTTAACCTCCTGTATTGCTAGCAGCCACCTAAAGAACTGTCATTAGAAGAAAATACAGCTAGTAGTCTAGGAACGCCGTGCGACGCGCGCGAACTATTAAGAAAATGCTGCTGTTCTAGCCAGAGCCTAGCAGACGGCGATAGCTGAATCCCCGCCTTAGCGTCACCGGAGCGGCGTAAAATCCCTATATGTTTCAAAAGTAGCGAAAGGTCTTGATCCAGCCGCCGCGCCCTACGATAGGCCGGTTGGCGACACGTGACCTTTTCGCCTTCGCGCCCCGCCCAAAGGGTCCAGCGGTGGCAGCACTGTGCCGGCGAGAGGTACAGATGACGGCGTTTTCAAACATGTAATTGGACAATCTTAGCAAGTAGAGAGTATTTCATGCGCCTCTGTCACATTGTTATTGCAATCTGGAAGCGTTTATGTACTTGTAATTGAGTGGACGCGGGCATTCTATGCTTGAATTGAATGTTCGGAGCGTGACGGGCTAGTATGCCGGATCTCAATGAATTCGGTTGTTTCCTCGCGCGGAGGACAGAAAAAAAATATTAAATGCGAATGCATTTCATAGTCGAGGCTATGTCAGGCGTCCAGCGTTGGCGTTGGCGTTGTCCGCGGAGGAGGAGGAGGAGGACAGGTTGAGGAGGTGACCACCCTTACTGCGCATGCGCAAACCCTTTCAAAAAAAAATAAAAATAAAAAAACCTCCTCTTTCCCTCTCTCTCCTCTAGACATCCCTCCCCGCGGCAACCACACCCTCACTGCGCATGCGCCTCCCCTCCTCTCTCCCCCTGCTACGCTCCCCCCCTCTCCCCTCTAGGCATCCCTGCCCGCGCCGTCCACACTCCCACTGCGCATGCGCGTCCCACCTCTCTTCTCCTCTCCTACGCTCCCCCCCCTCTCTTCTCTAGGCATCTCTGCCCGCAGCGTCCACACTCCCACTGCGCATGCGCGCCCCCCCCTCTCTCTCTCTCCTCTCCTACGCTCCCCCCCCCCTCTCCCTCTCTCGCCTCGCGACGCCGACACAGGCAGCGTCTGCTAGCGAGTTTCTTGGTTGAAAAAACCGACTGCTCGCGCTGCACAACCGTTCACTGGCCACCCCGTATATATGGCAATGAATCTTGACCTCCAAGGTGGTGCCGGTGGGAGATTTCTCCTGTGCGTTGTTGAACAATAAAAATTCGCAGCGTGCGGGTGAACTAAAAGCGGACTGCGGCGGAGCTCGGCGGGAGCTATACATGAAAAAAAATTTAAAAAATAAATAAAAACAATTAAAAAAAACAAGAAAAAGCAAAAAAAAAGGGCGCTGCGCCTTGCTCCCGACCGGGCTGCAGAAATCAGGCGCCTTTTCCTTCTTCGAACCACAACCACCATATATAAATGGAGTGAAGCGCGCGCGAAATGCATTCGCATTTCCTCACGATTCCCTTCGGGGAGGTGGGCGCATTTTTTTTTTTTTTGTCTGTTCCTCGCGGTGAGAAAAAATATATTTTGAAGGAAGGTACGGCCCCACAAAATCAGTCGCAAGAAATTTTTGCGCACGGAAAACACCCAACTATGCGAAGTAAGTGATTTTCTATTGTTTATGACTGCAAGTAGCTTTTCACCTGGCGACGAGCTTTTGTTCGTGCAAATGCGTGAGCATTATCTCAGCAAGGCTATTATTGTTTCGGCATTCTTTATACCGTAGATTTGTGCGCAGTAGACAATGCAGAGTCATGCCCCTATCTCTAACATTAAATAGCTCGGAATAAAATACAGCTGCCTTCGTTTTTCTCCGCGGGGTGACTTCAACACTAAAAGCTCTCAAGGAAACAACCATTTGGGATTAGCTTTTTGCCGCACCTTGCCATGTTTGGCGCACTGCTTTGTGCGGGATCTATTAAGGCTTGTTTGTTGAAGCATTCCGTGATGTTTCCCCTAGAGGACCACTATACTTTTGGCGCGTTCGAGAAAGTGATGCTGCATGACACTGGGAGGAAAAAGCTGAAACCATATATGCCGCATCAAGAATCTTTGCTAATTTGCCGAGGTAGAAGAAATGGAAGCCACCCTAAAAGTGAATGAGGGGTGATCAGTAGTGACAACAAACCTTCTAAAGAAAGGCTTTGCTATGAATTCATGCAGTAAAACCCAATTTTTCAATAAGCGCTCGCTTATAATCATGCATCCCTACAAAAAGTCACCTAGCTCAGCTTTTCTGGTTGTAGTGTGGTTTTAGGGCCTGTAGGTGTGTACATACCTCGAATTTATTTGAAATTGCCTTAGGTAACCTTGCAACAGACCTTTATACCTGCGGGACACGGAGGCGGCGGGGGTAGTAAAAGCGAGACGGCCTTGGATAAATGTACGTCTTTCAAAACAGTTAAACATTAAAATGGCCGAGCCACTAGTGGGGCATGCTATATTTCCTAGATCTTGAAAGGTGCTCTGGTTGCTGACATTCCACAGATGCAGTTCAACTCTTTCTCTCAAGTAAGCTTATTAGAGTACTTTATAAACAAAATAAACGTAGTCAAAAATACCGCGTAATCGTGGGCAATACCTCTGAACGCTGACAAACCCAATGAAACCAATAATAGCGCATGTTTTGCACTGCACACTACGCTAGGTGACCCATGATGTTTCCGAAATTAGCTGTAAGCTCACAACCTGCCTATTTTTTTTTTCGAACTAGAAAACAAGCAGTACATCTACTTCAAGTTACGCTGCATTCGAAAACACGAAAAGAACGAAAATATAAATGTCCTGCATGACAACTGCTGTGGGAAACTGCTCAGAAGCTGCTTCGGAAAAGACCGCGTTTTTATTTCAATGTTTAGCGTACTACTGCATCGTTAGTTGTCCCTGTCGTTTCACGTTTCCTGAGCAGCTTACGCTACAAACGACAATAACTAATAGATTCAAGCGCGCACTGAGAGCGGTTTTAGGCGTCCGCAGAATGCACGTGAGCGAGCGGAGCGTCGTCTGCTAGCGCTGCTCCTTGGACCCCTCCAGAGGGCGCGCATGTAGTTGTCGCTACCTTTAGAGCTCCGTTCGCGACACCGCCATCTGTGGCGCACGAGGCGAATCGCCGGGGAGAGAGAGAGAGAAGATACATTTATTCATATAGAGGCTTTGTATGGTTATGGTGGGTGGTGCCCCTCTTCCAGGGCCCCACTGGTTACAGCGGCTCGCCGGGCCTGGTCAAGGGTCGCCAGTTGGCTTCCCATTTCCAGTTCCGCGAGTCGCGCCTCCCACGACCAATTCAGGGGAGTGTTGTTCACCAGAGGCGAGATGGCAGCCTCCGGACGTTGTGTGCACTGATATGTAATGTGCTCCAATGTCGGTGTTGCTTCGCACCACGGACATTTGTTGCTGTATCTGTCAGGGTACATTCTGTGTAACCTTTGTAAATGTGGGAAAGTGTTTGTTTGCAGGCGACGCCAGTCCCGTGCTTGTCTCCTGTTTAGGTTAGGATGAGGGGGGAGCTTTAGTTCGCCTACCTAGTCTTTGAAATTCGAGGATTTCTCTTGGCGCGCCAGGTGTCGAAGTGTCCTCCCGGGTGGTGTGGTCCGCGACTCGGCCTGTCATGCCTCGAGCCAAACGGTCCGCCCGTTCATTCCCCTCAACTCCTGAGTGCGCCGGGCACCAGGTCACACAATGATCCATTGTGAGAGCCGTCCCCAGTAGGTGTAATACGCAGTCCGGTATGACCCCGCCAAGGAAAAGACGGCAGGCGTCCTGCGAGTCCGTCAGAATAAATGCCGATTCGCCCCTGGCCTCCGAAGCGCGTATGGCCAAGGCTATGGTCGCGGCTTCGGCCGTTGCAATTGAACTCGTGCGAATGGACACTGCAGCGATTGTTCGCCCTTGGTTAGTCACAACTGCAGCGAAAGCAGGGACCATAGTTGCGTTTCGATGGTAGGGACTCGCGTCTGTAAAGTACGTATTAGGATCGTCCCGCCGCTTTTGTAGGGTGGCCGCCCGGGCGCGTCTCCGCGTCGAGTGATGGACTGGGTGCATGTGACGGGGGATCGGGGCCACGTGGATCCTCTCTCGGATTTCAGACGGCAGTAGCGTGGTCTGATCACCGCAGCACTGTGGCGATAGTTGGTAGTGTAATTTCTGCAAGACTGAACGGCCCTGAGGAGTCCTGTTAAGTCGTTCACGCTGAGCCATTAGCGTGGCCGCTGCATATTCCTCGTATGTATTTGCCATGCCCAATAGATGCAGTCGGGCCGTGCTTGTGTTCTCAGGCAGGTCGAGTGCCGCTTTACAGGCGATTCTGATTAGTTTGTCTACTTGTTCGATTTCGTGGCGCCACGTAGTTTGGAAAGGAAGGGCATATGTAATGCGACTGATGACAAAGGCGTGTACTAATTGCATAGTGTCTGCTTCAGTCATGCCCTCTCAGCTACGGGCAACTCTGCGAATAAGCCCCGTTACGCTCCGGACCGTGCGTCTGAGATTAGAGAGCGCTATGCTTACGCTGCCTGTTTCTTGTATGCGCATCCCAAGTACGCGCAGGTGGGAGACCCGCTTGATGGGCTCTCCATCCAAGGTGAGCTGCAGCTCCGGAGCCCTGGTTGCGCGGGTATGTCTGGGTCTGATGTGGATGTACGCCGATTTGGCTGGAGCGCACTTCATGCCAGCTCGCCTCATATAAGTTTCAATAGTGTTGATGGCCCTTTGAAGTGTATCTTCTCGGTTGCCGTATGATCCTTTGGATGCCCAGAGCGTAATATCATCCGCATATATGGCGCAACCAAGGTCTTGGTCCTTCTGCAAGTCTAGGGCCATGTTATGTAGTCCGACGTTGAAAAGTATTGGTGACAATATGGATCCTTGAGGCGTGCCTTTATCCGGTAGGCGATACGGGGCAGAGCGCGCTGAGCCAAGTCCTATTTGCGCCGTTCGGTTGGTCAGGAAATCTTGAACATAGTGAAAAACCCTCTCCCCACAACCGACGTCGAGTAATCCGTCTAGTATCGCGGTGTGGGAGATGTTATCGAAGGCCTTTTGGATGTCGAGTGCAAGTATGATTCTATCCATACTGCCTGGTGGAGGGTCGAGAACCTCGTCTTTCAGCAGAAGGAATACGTCCTGTGCAGAGATTCCTCTGCGGAAGCCAAACATAGAGTCAGGAAGGCGGTTGTTTTCTTCTAAGTAAGCTTCAAGCCGGGTTAGAATTACGCGCTCGAATAGCTTGCCCATGCACGACGTGAGCGATATGGGTCTCAGATGATTGAGCTCACGCGGCTTTCCTGGTTTTGGTATCAGAACGATATTGGCCGCCTTCTATTCAGAAGGTATTCTCCCCACCAGCTTTCCAGACTGTGTCATTTGAGGTGAGCCAAAATTAGTATGGGAGCGTAAGATGGTTTGACGAACATGACAGGCTGTTCATGACATCAATGATGTGACAATCCCGTCGCGTACGTCGTCAAGCCCTTTCCGCCAGACACATGTGGGACATACCCGTATACCACGGGCGACCAGCTGTTTCAGGGCTGCGTCACTGAGGTTTCGTAGCATAGCGTTCGTGACTTGGTCCGGTCCGGGTGCAGTGTCCCGCTTGAAAGTCTGGGCTGCTGCGTAGAGCTCGGGGAATGTGATCGGGGCATCCAAGCTCGTGTTCTCCGGTCCTTGATATTCTCTCGCAACGGGTGGGGTTGCCTGTTCCTCCCCGGTGTAGATGTTCTTGGTGTATTCGATGAGGTCCTCCTCCGAGCCTTGGTATTCCCCGATAATTCGGCGCATGACGTTTGCTGTCTCGGAGCGTGTGCTAGTTGGGTCTAACATGCAGCGAAGAATGGCCCAAGTTTTATTTGTACTTAGCGTTCCTCTGAGGGGGTCGCAGAAACTGCGCCAGTTGTGGGTATTCAGCTCTTTCGCATAGGTGTTAGCCTTTTCTGCCAGCAGGGC